>JANSTU010005551.1:0-48770 GCA_027564075.1 Bolitophila hybrida
GTCTGAAATCGCGCGTGATCTGACAAATACTAATGCATGAAAATCCTAACCTCAAAAAAATCACCCGTTATTATTTAATAAAAAAATAAAATAAATAAATAAATGTAATTATACTTTCTTGTTTTGTAAATGCAATCTTGTTAAAATATTGATAAATATTTAAAACAAAAAATATAATACAAAATCAATCAATTATCGACTACCTTAATGCACAGACAAATTACAGACTCTTATATTGAGCCTTGATCGAATAGGGAACAAGTCAGATTCTCAACTTTCATTTGCTCAAACATTTTAATTTGACTAAAGTAGAGAGCACCGATAATCTAATCAGAAAAAACTAGTCTTGACAAAAAATGCGAAACAATTCTTTATTCAAAAAACAAAAACAGTACTGTACTATTTCTAATAATTTAAAAAAATTTTTAGTAATATATAATAATATTTTTTTTATATATTAACTTCTAGTAATTGACATATCATATACATATATATTTTTAAATTCAATTAAAAAAAACAATTAGTAAGATTATTCAGCAGCAGCAGCCTCTTCTGATATTTGAGCTACCGTTCTAATCCAATCGACATATCTGAACACTTCTGTAAATCCAGTTGGACGTCCTGCATCACAACTCCAAGGCTCGGCAGCCACCAAAGAACCAACACCAATCTAATTAAATAAATAATAAATTTATAATCAATATATAAAAATAGTTAAAATAACTCACCAATGTCAGTGGTGTCTGAACAATAAGACCGGCACCATTGTCACCTTGGCACAGAGCAAGTTGACTTCCACTTGAACCACAGAAGTGGCTTGGGCTTAAGGTCACGCCAGCCGCTGTGCATACAGTTTCTGCAGCCACAGACAAGCTCCCGGTTTGTATTGTCGGACTGAAATTAATATTATCGTCTACCATTCCGTAGCTGAAAACACTTCCAACAACAGCGGCAGCTGGTGCAGCGGCTGGAAGTGCAGGGAAAACCGAGTCGGCAGTACCCAAATCAGCACTTGTTAAAATGACAGCAATGTCATTTTCACCTGTTGTTGAATTAAACAAATTATGCGGTACACACACGTTGTTATTTCGAACCACACTTGTTTCTGGAGGTGGAACAGTTAAGAAATTATAACCAACAACGATGTTAGTTAATCTAAACAAAAAATACGACTATAGTTATTGTTCGAATGAATAATTATTGATATATGTTTCCGAACCCATTATTGCAAAAATGTGCAGCAGTTATAACAGCGCGTAGTGAGATCACTGTTCCGGCACCGAATACAAAGTCAGTACCAACTTGCCCAAAAATAAATGCAGCATGTGGAACAGCTTCTGCTGCTGGTGCCCCATTGATTATGTGTGGTTGAATTTCTTCGATTGGAGTTGCCTATATTATTTTATTCAATCAATATATTATTATTTTATCGAAATTTCAATTTTTATGCTTACGTTGGCTCCAAGAGCAACAGACGACACAATAGCGATTAGCACTAGTAACTTCATGGCTTATCAGACGGGTGTCCTAAAAAATACTGGGTACACAATAACAACGAATAACTGTATTTATAGATTAAATTAATACCAGAATTTTAATTAAACGTGTTCAGTGGCATAATTTACAAGATGTAGATAAATGATTAGTCGGAAACATAGCAATTACAGAAGTTTTTATAAGGTTCTTATTTATAGGTGGAATCTACATAGGCATTGTCATTCATTCCTCATTCGTCATTTGGACAAACAACAAAATAAATAAACTTCAAACTGGCTTTAGAGAATTCATTACGATGTCTTTATGCATCCTATTCAAAAAAGATTCCTTCACATTCTCAAATATTGTTTTCATAAAGCCTTATTCAAAATGGTGATGGTCACATAATACCTTCAATTCCCAATACTATATATAATGTTACCAACAATGGTCGTTTGAAAGAACGGCACATTGTTTTTGTGAAAAGCTAATTTAACATAAACCACCTTTCAGCCAACTATTGATCAATTTCTCTAAAAAACAAAAAATATTGACAAATGGTGCGCTGTAGTGATGCGTTGGATTATAATGGATGTCATGAAAACATCAAATTGCTTTGAGATTAGCTGTCGGCCGTTATAAGACACAAGAGTTTAGGAAATCCAAAGTTTTCGAGTTGTTGATTCGGTTTTAATGTTCACTTGCCAGCAGTGCCTTTGTTTTAGATGAACCCAGGTATTAGCGTATAGCTCTTGAAGAATCTTGTCTCTCAGAACTTCACGGAACTATCACTTCATATCTGTACATACATACATTCCTGATAACAAATGGACTAGGCAGTTTTTGATCCCCTTGAAATGCATGTTGTACATTTGTTGTCTTGCTGATCATTGTCACTAGCTTCGGATGAAAGTGTGCTATAATTCTATGTCCTTGACAGTTGTTTTTATTACTTCCAATGACCTTTGACATTTGTTGTTCCATAAGAAAATTGACTCTTTCTTGACGAGTGAGTAGTTGGAAATCATAATAATGCTTACCAGTTTTGGCATGGAATTTAGAGCATAGTATACAATCACGCCCATTAAACTCTTCTTTGACCGTATTTGGTGGTTTGATCAAAGACACTTTTATTTGGGATCTTTCGTTGGCCAAATTTAGGGGAGCAGGTAAGATGCTCGAACATTTTTTTAACGGCCTGGCGTACAATTTATATGGTGAACTGTTTTCTGTTTTAAAAATCTAATCTGATATTCATTTTTATACAAATAATTTATTACGCCAATTTTACTTTTTGATTTTCGCACATATGTACGTTCGAGCATCTTAGCCGGACGCAAATTTAGATATAATGTGTCATAATCACATGATTTCACTTTTGAAGAATCGCATCTGTCATTCCTGAACTTGAAAGCTTTTCAAAAATTGTTTCCAAATTTCTTTTGTGTTCGCAGTCATTAGTTTCAGTAACGACTACTTCGTCGATAAAAAAAAACAGACTCGTTGAGATCCTTTTATCGTCTGTTCGATCTCATTGGATCCTGTAATCCCTTGAGGAACATAGGGCCAGTGTGCCTTGCAGGATTCATTGACCATTACGGGTTAACACGACTCTGAAAAAACTGGTGTGAGCGATGCTGACCACATGGGAATTGAATGTGAATTGTGATAACTAAAATATAAAAAAAATATAATAAAAAAAGATTCGAAATCAAGTAACACAAGTTTAGAAGCGCGACATAACTGTCACCAGGCGGTTAACTTTCTAACTATACTGATGACGGTCACGGTCACTTTCCTACTAGCCCATACCGGGAGCAAAACTTTGCAGGGCAAGTGTGTATATCGAGATCTATATTGCTATTTATATTCGGAATCGTGAATCATCAAAGCCATCTCATTGTTCTATAATTGATGGCATTAATGACCCGTTATCCAAATCAATAATCTTTTTCAGAAATATGCTATTAGCCTATGTGCCTTTCTGAAATGAGAAATTTGTTAAGCGTCTCTATGTAGTCTCCGCATAATCTTATTGTGCTGTCATCCTAGACAGCTACTAGGGTTTTTCCCCAATCTGATATCTTGGTAAAACTATCACGCTTTTTCATCCAGTATTATGCATATCGGATCGCTGAAGCTTTTTCCAATAAACATTACGTGTATACATTTGCAGACCGTTGGGCATGTCATAGCATGGTTATAGCAAGCTGGGTCTTGTGGCTGATAACTGGTCCCAAATCTCTGTAGACATTTGCAGACCGTTGGGCCTGAACCCAAATGTCATAGCACATCAATAGCACAATGTGTCTAGACTGTTGACTGGACCCAAATGTCTATAGACATTAGCAGGCCGTTTGGGTCTAAACTCCAATGTCATATCACGGCAATAGCACGTTGTGTCCAGTCTGATGGCTGGACCCAAAAGCCTGTGGGCATTTGAATATGCCGATTGGGTCTGAACTCCAATGTCATATCACGGCAATTCGGCAATAGCACGTTGTGTCCAGACTGATGGCTGGACCCAAAAGCTTGAACCTAAAAATAATATCAAAAACTCTGCAAGCGTCTTTCGCCATCGCCAAACTCAGCTACGTAGCTCACTTCAACGCTCTGAGAAATTGAGCGAGACCGCACGGTGGACGGTGCGAATTGTGCTAGTGTTATTCCAGGCTAACTTTTCTAATTCTGACATAGTTTTAATTAAATTAATAATTAATACATGTTTACCCAAATTTTCCTTATGTTTTTAGTTACTTTGATTTAATTAAAATAATATTGTATTTGAAATGTGTTTTTTTTCTTTCTGTCTTTAAGCATAATATTCGGTATGTAATAAGCACAGACCCCATATAGCTGAGTAAAGGGTCTATTTGGGTGTGGCTGTGTCCAGACGTATGTTTAGACATATGGTCATAGCCGTGTATAGGCATTTAAGTATTGACGCCGTTGCCTGACGTTAGGTCTAAATATTTAATCCCCGACATAATGCTTTACAAATCCGACCCAGTTACGCACAAATGCTCGGACTTGGTTATATGGGTCTTTCAGACCCGTGCTATAACAGCGCTATAAAAAACGCTATAAAAAAAACTTTAACCATAATAAGTAATAAATGTGTCTAATAATACATTTTCCAGGTAGTTCGATATATACCATTCATTATAGGTTACGCTCTTTATGTAAATTATAATATTTAATAATAATAATTTAAAAAAAGTACTTAAATGATTTCATTACTTTTACTAGAAATACCTATAATTTTTACTAAATACATTTTAAAAAATAATTAGCCGAGCTCGTCCTTTTCAGTTTCCACCTCGGGATTTGCTTTTCTTTCGGTTATGTCTAAAATGGAAAATTTGCCAGAAATACTTGTTTTTTTAAATATTTTGTTCCAAATTTATTTATTCTCGACGCCAATGTATTATCCTCATGCATAGCCATAATCGTAATCTGTGGTATTATTAATTAAATCCTGATTATATCATAAAATAAAATGTTGTCTTTGTACTCCAATCTGTCTATAATCTATTTTGTTATTTTATATTACATTTGAATGTTGATGTGTGTGTATCTACAATATATGTTATTGGTCTTAGTGAACACTTGAGTAATTCACAACACAATCCCATAAATCGTAAAAATCTTAAATATAATAAAACTAATACCGCATTTATAGCCAACACTGTACATTATCGAATTCACGACGAATCAAGATTTTAAAATATACGCACACACAACGAATGTAATTCAGAGAAAGCGAAAAACAGGCAAGTACAATTATAATTAAAGCTTAAGTAGATTTGGCAGGTGTCTCAGATATGTAGAGAGAAGGAGATAGACTGATAAATATATGCTATAGCTATTTGAAAAAAATACTGAGATATATTTATATAGATTTCCTCCTCAGATGCAAAAGTATATATTTTTTATACCTCCGTGCGTCTCACTTTTAAGACGTAATATGACCAAAAGTCATAACAAATCATTATACTTACAGTTTACAGACAGTGTCTAACCACAACACACGAATACGGATCTCTATCATATTGTGCAATATTATGATCATGATGTGCATTCATCGGAGGTTCGTTGGCCTAACCGCCAAGGTCAGAAATGCACATGTCTGCCCAAGGTAAATACATATATGAATATATATAAATCTAATGCTAATCGTCTGGAATGCTATTTAATATATATAAATAATTTAGATTACATTATTGTTATAGGTTATGTACGAGTACTTTCCTTGGGCCATTATCAGTGGCAATTAGCAGTGATTTACGACCTGTCATGTGCCATACCATACGGTATGTACACAGTGGATCACAACAACGGATCACCGGTGACAATAATAATAATAATAACAGCTGGTGGAATAGTGATTATGCGCATGAATCTCATCGGCAGGCTCGCTGGATGTCAGCAATTGGCTTCGCTGTGGCCTCCGTGTTTGCTGGGTTGACATTATACAAATATTTGAGTAAGTTTGTGCGTATGAATCTATAGATAACAAAATCTTATCTTGTCGAGTGTTTTTTGTGATGCTGTTTATATTTTACATGGAAAAACATATTATTTACGTAGCTTGTTTGATTCTATTTATGGATAGCAAATATGAATATGAGTACCGCTGACACCAATGAATAATTTTTTGGTAAATAATTATAATACATATCTATACGTAGCTTTCGAAAAACATCACATAGTGTTTGCACAAAAGCAATCCTATGGACTAGAAGCTAAAAACCACCACAAGACAGTCCGTGCGGATTTGCCAACCTACAAAGTAGACGATGTCTCCAAACATGCCACCATGTAATTATATTTCTCCTTCACAGCAGCAAAACGCACAAACTTTATTTAAACAATTTTCAGTGAATCTGGAGTCTGGGTAACGTACGGCATTGGCGTATACGACATAACCAACTTTATTCCGGAGCATCCAGGTAGTGATAAAATTCTGTTAGCCGCCGGCAGCGCAATTGATCCGTTTTGGAATATTTTCCAGCAGCACAATACACCTGAAATTCTAGAACTCCTTGAAACGTTTCGTATCGGTAATCTGAATGCTGACGATGACGTCGGTACGGCTGATCTGTTTGATCCGTGGCAAAACGAGCCAAGACGGCATGCACTGTTGCGTCCGGCATCGCAGAAGCCATTCAATGCGGAACCACCGTATGCCATACTCATCGAGAGTTTTTTGACGCCAACGTGAGTAATGAAATAGATTATTTTTTTAAATTTGTTATGTTTATTTTTTTTTGTTTTTAGAGAGTTTTTCTATGTGCGCAATCACCTACCGGTGCCGGACATTAAGGTGATTGATTACGAGCTTGAAATTGAGATTGAGAACAGTAAGAGCAAACCGGTTGTACTCAGCTTCGATGATATCAAGGCGCTACCAAAGACCACGATCACAGCGGCGATTATGTGCGGAGGAAACAGACGATCCGAGATGAATAAGGTAAAATTTGAGATATATTAAATATGACTAGCAATTATTTTAATGTATGTAGGTTAAACCCGTACGTGGACTCTCGTGGGGTCCAGCTGCTGTCGGCAATGCCGTATGGACAGGCACGAAACTCTGCGATGTACTCACCAAGATGGGCGTGAAAAGTGACGAAACAAGTCACGTGCACGTAAGTCTAAGCTTCTCTTTTTTTTTGGCTAATTTAAACTGTTTTTTTTTTATTTAGTTCGAAGGCATGGATTTAGATCCAACGTCGACACCGTACGTTGCCTCAATACCACTGTCGAAGGCAATGGACCCACGAGGTGACGTCCTCCTTGCTTACGAAATGAACGGTGAACCACTGAGTCGTGATCATGGCTATCCGATACGTGTGATCGTACCCGGTGTAGTGGGTGCACGTAACGTTAAGTGGCTTGGAAAGATTGTAGTTGCCGAAGCCGAGTGTGACTCACATTGGCAACAGGGCGACTACAAGGGTTTCAGTCCGAGCACAGATTGGGACACCGTAGACTTCTCCAAGTCACACTCAATGCAAAATATGCCAGTCACAAGTGCTATTTGTGCACCACAGACAGGAAATACTGTACAACCACAGAATGGCATGATTACAATAAAAGGATATGCATGGTCTGGTGGTGGTAATAAGATTGTACGCGTTGATATAACCGCTGATAAGGGTAAAACATGGCACTTCGCTGAATTGGAACAAGAATCAGATAGCACGAAAATATTACCGACAGGACGACACTGGTCGTGGACACTGTGGACGGCACAAATTCCAGTGGATGTGAGCAGCTCGTCAAATGTGGAGATCTGGTCGAAGGCGGTTGACTCGAACTACAATGTTCAGCCGGAGTCGTTTGAGAATACATGGAATTTGCGAGGTGTACTGAGTCATGCGTACAGTAGGATACAAATTAATATTAAGAAGGAAGATTAGGCTAGATTTAAGAAAAGCAAATTATCGATAGTATAGTATTAGAGGCGACATAAAATATAAATTTAACTCGAGATAAATATAATATTAAAAAGTCAGGTCTAGTCTTCAAGATAATTTCATGTTGAATTTATTTTTAATCATATTTTTAGCTATTTCTTCTGTACTTAAGACAAAAGCATGTAAAAAGTTATTCAAATACAACATTTTTAAAATGCCACTGGAATGTATTTTAGTAAAGAAAATTTAACTTAGAAAATTTGTATTTGCTAGATTTTCATCCCCCGTGGTTTTGAACAATTTTTTAGACTTAAATTATATTTCAGTTTGGTGTAACCTTCTTTAAGAACGGACTCTTTCGGACTTTCGAATATTTATTTGGATTTTGAAGATTTTTACTAAAAAAATATGAATATATTTACTAGTAAAAATGTATGCATATTAAACATTTTTAGCCAGTAATATTCGATTTTGAAATGTAATTTCCTACCCCTTCGTGTGGCTTTATTTTGCATATTTATTAAAAATTCTCGAACTTCGAATTCGAAACTCGAATTTTAGGCAGCCTCAGCACCCGAATATTTTCCTAGAAATGCCAAATAAACAATAAATCGAATTACAGTTACGGTCTTCCATAACCTAAAAATAGGTAAAAACCTTGACATTTAATAACACTATAACAAATGTTTTACAAATCTTTCGGGTGATACTCAAAAATAAAAGTTTAATATCTTGTGAATATAAAATATTAGAGCGTTTCGCACGTACACATGCAGATACAGACACACACACACATACACAGTACGCACACTGGCTCTGAAAGTGATTATGTATATGTTATACCTATTTAAAATACAAAACAGTTGTGCCTTGATAATTTATGTTTTTTCTTCTTTTTCCTTGTTGTAGCGTTCCAGCTCTTTTAGAAACTGTGCCTTTGGCTTCATCACGTTTGGTCGATCACCCCGACAGTTTGGACAAAACCATTTGCCCTTTGGCTTAGACATAAGCATCACGCACGAGAAATGGAACCACTCGATCGGACACAGATCATTATCGCACAGAATCATTTCACCGAAAGAGATTTGATCACATAGACAGTATGTAGGCTCGTCAGGATCAATAGCCTCTTCTGGTGGTGGTGTATCATCACGTGTGTCACGTGATGGTACACTTGTGTTGGCCGCTGTCTGGGCACGACCACTTTTGCGTTTCTTCTTTTTGCTGCCACCGCTGGCCGATGCGGCTTTCTTTGCGGTAGAGCTATTGTTGGTCGACGAAGCTGCCACAGCGGATTGATTGAGCGTTGCGGTCACCTGTTTGCTGGTTGTTGTTACGTCCGGTACCACAGGAACAGGATCTATGGTACTTACATCAACACCAGTTCCGGTATCATTGCGTGCACGACGGGCACGTTTTGAGGAACGATCTGCGGCATTGCTGTTATTAGTCGTCGAGTGCGTGGATGCAGCATTATTTGATGATGATGTTGTTGATCCCGGAGTTGTGGCGGTCGGTGTAAATCGTTCAGTCGTTGTATTGGATACCGTTGTTTGAAGTACCGTTGGCGGTACAGGTACTGTAGAGGCAGTATGCGTTGGAGTAGCTGAAGCAGTACTAACGGGTGATGATTGCGGTGGACTCACAGAACGCAATTCTTTGGAGGAAGACGATGCCGTCGTTGGCAGATCCATGTTTTGATCATCCTTACCGTAGTCTAGATTCTTGAAGTCCAGCTCTAGCTGACGAGTCTTGTGATCGATAAGCTCTTGTAGTTGTGTTACAATCTGTAGTTTCTCATCGCCTAGCTCTTGGGCAGCAATAAGACACTGTTGAATGCGTGCCATAGAACGTGTACGTTTGGAAGCGTTGGTCGTGTCAATCTCTGGGGCAGGACACGCAGCCCATTGATCATAGTGATAATCAACATCCCGTAGGTGACCTATACAGAATAGAAACGTTTGAAATTAAAAAAGAAAGACATGAAATAGGAGAGCGCGCGCTTCTTTAAACCGAGTGAAAGTGTGTGGTATGGCGTACCTCTATATTGAACGTCGATCTCTCGTATTCGAGACAGATGACGCTGCACGTCATCAGGCAGGTTTTCCACTGAGTCCAGATAGTTTTCTACGTAGGTGGCCGAGTACAGTGCCTCGACGGCAACTTGATTGAGCATTTTTGTATGCTTCAGTACTACGCAATTTCTTAATTTTTGGTTTTATGTTCTATGGACAAACGCAACAAAAATAATACACTTTGACAGATCACGACGGCCATTTTTATGATTTATAGTTTTTTGGTGTGCACCGAGCAAAGAGAAAGTTTTTTGTGATGTTGATTTTTAGAGTGTTGCCAGATGTATCAGAATGTACTTATTTTTGTTTTGCTTTTGAAATGGACTGAATGTTTATAATTGTTTATAACTATTCAATAAATTTTTATTATATTTCGCGTACGACTCAGATACGTGAACACTACACAAAAAAGACTGGCGCAATAAAACTTTAAGTAAATAACGGGAGCTGGTCAGATGCTCGAATGTTCATTTACTCGAACGTTTTTTACGAGACTGGCCTAAAAACCTAAAATAAATATGATAACTTGAGTTGTGTTTCAAAAAGCCAAACTGGTATTCGAGCATCTGAGCCGGACAACAACAACGCCGTGTCAGTGAATAAATTTTTTTGTAAATCGCTGCGTCTCCACAAGTACGGTGACGTCGAAGGTCTTGTAAACTTTACAGGAAAACCTAAGTATTGAGCATTTTATTGTATGTTTATGTTTATTAATTCTTTTATTGTTTTGTAGTACATAATGCTGAACTGTATGCCTGTAAAAGTGAAAAGACGTTATATTGTTTTTAAATAATTGTTAACGTATTTTACTATTTTCAGGTATGAGGATGATTAAGCAATACTGGTGAATATTATATTATTAAAAATTAATAAAAAATACATTTTTGTCATAGACAATTTTCCGCAGACAGTAAAGTTTTGTCAATCAATTGAGAAGGTGATTTTCAAGTACTGTAAATGAAAGTAATGCAGCAATAGGCTAATAAATTGTTCTGCCGAAAATTATTATTAACGAATCAATGGTGCCCTATGTCCCGAATAGAGATTATTTGATCTAATATATAAGTGAAAGTATTGAAAGTTGTGTACAGAGCAACTCTATACTTTATCTATTTACGCTTTTATCCGGTAGGAGTTTTGTCTCGTCTACTCTCTCCAAGATCTGCCACGAATATCAGTAAAATCGGAATTCAGATATTCAGAAATCTGATTGGCAAAATGTATATAAATTTGAAATTATTTCACAACCTATTTTAAAATTTCATGTGGAAATAGATACGCAAAATATTAAATAATATTAATTATTAATTATTAATTATGTATAATAATGTTTTTTTAAAATAATAAAAGGATAATTTAAAATATCCTATCTATAGCAGATGTACTCTAAATATCCAGCACATCGTAACAGGCGCCCAATCTCTGGCAACACACACCGCACACCACGAATTCACAGTAACCTTCAACGTGCGTTTTATACTTTTGTACATCCAGTGCTGCCATATACACAGGAAAATCCCGGTATTATTTTTTTTTATTAGTTTTACCAGGGTAGCGATTCTGTGCAATTTCACACGCTAGCTACTGAAATGAATCAACTATTTTGGATCGCACTGTCTGTTTTTATACATAATACATAGGAAGTGCGTCAAGCTAGTATGTCTAATATATACACAGAATCGATATCCAGGTTTCCAGATTTTTTCCAGGATAAAATATATCAAATGATACAGAATTTGTATTATATACTATTTTTAATATAATTATAGAATCTATGTGTCAAGTGCAATATGAATATATTTGACGTAGACGGTTACAATAGCATTTTCACACTTATTAGGTATTTTATTTGTGTTTAAAACTAACTACTATTATGTTATTATTATAAGTCTGATCTTTGTGTTATTTTTGAAATGTATAAAAGAAATATAATTAAATTATTAAAGGATTTGTATTGAAATAAATTACAATTAATCAATGATACCAAATTGAAGGAAATATGTCTCTGTATATGTAATTGAATCCCTCAAATATTACTTATGAATATAAAAAAAAATAATACTATTTTTTATAATTTTACAGTTTTTTCTTAAATACACAGGTTTTTATTTTGGTTTACACAGGTTTTTTTCAAAGTGTATCTGGCAGCACTGCGTACATCGTTACGATCGCAGCCGGCCGAATAAATCATTTGTTTTCATTCGCACAATTCTCACTCTACAATTTCGTTCGAGTTCGACGGCCGTTTTGTTAAAATATACTACCAGCAGCTCCTTCGTGTGCGTTTTGCAATATAAATTTATATACTTATATTATTTGAAGTCTTTGTGTAATTTTACGCGTCTTTTTTCCTTGTAATTTTTCTTTCGTTTGTGTTGTGAAATAGCTGAAAAAACAATCCAATCAATCATGACTTCAACTAACTTCCATATTGGTCTGACCGAGAGCACTCGCAACTCTAGCAAGTAAGTAGATTTTTCGGCATGGGATCAATGTGTGAGTGAGTTATCGCGCGCTTGCGCCTGCGCATTTTTTTTGGCCCTTTGAACCGGCATTTTGCAGAGATTATTAGCAGTTTAGCACATGTTATTTTAAGTGGGGAATTTGTTGGGCATATTATTAGACGTGTAAAGCTCCCTTATGGTCTCAGCTCAGTATGTCTATAGTTACATTTTTTAAATTACCGTTATTTTGAAGTATGGCCTTCTACGCAATTGTGTATTATATCTACGAATTGCTTTGATTGTGTTGGTGTGCAAGCGCGTGTGTGTGTGTGGATTTGTAGAAGAGTATCGCAATTTTATCTCCTGTGAGACACATGCCGAAATAATGTGTGGCACATTTTTATATGCGTTTATCGATGAATTTAAAATAAATTATTGTAGACTTTAGGGTGACTCACTTTTGCTGATTTTAATTAAGTAGCCTGTCGCATGCAGTACAGTAGCGTTAATGAAATTGGGCAAATTTACGAAACTGAAAATTTGTTTTTTTTTTAAAACTTTTTTTTAAACAAAAATTATAAGAATACATTTTTTATACATATATTATATATTTTTTATGTAAATATTTGTATTATTTTGATATGTAAACAAATATTAAATAACCATAACAAATCTAAAGTGTGTTTACGCTTCAATTGGCTATATTTACACAAGCGTGCAGCCCTGCAAAACAATAATCCTGCCTCGATGTATACATAAATAGTCTGGCTTAAAAATACATAGATTTGCATATATAGGCGCTGGCTTGCAAACTTGTCGCACTGCTTCAGACATGAAAAACCCGTTTCAAGAAAACATAATATTTATATAATATTCCTTGTTCCATTGTGTGTATTTGTCGCATACACTTATTGCACTAGATTTGTTAATGTGAAATTGTAAATTGTGTAAATACTTGCGCAAATACACCTACGCAGAGGTGTCAGCCGACTGGCTCAATATATTTATTCTACAGTGTCGATTAAAGTAGTTTTATCGTTAGTTGTACTGCTAAAAAGTTGTAAAGTAAAGTAAAAAGTTATAAGTTTTAAGGGGTTTTAAATAAATGTTTCCCCAGATGGCGAAGGTTTGAAGAAATGCTTCTTTCTACACAAAAAATGCTGAAGCCTATTAAATGAGCTCTAGATTGACCTTCCCAACGATAGATTTTTGAAGGAAATGTTCAAAAATGTGTTTGTGACATCGTACTATTTTCAGGGTTTATTTGTGTTTTCCCTCTTTTTTTAAATTCAAATAGTAAACAAACAATTATTTTTTTATAATGGAACCGACCCCAAAATAATACTTTTGTGAGCGCCAACTTTTATTAAAAGTATATAAACCACAAGTTCTTATTAGGAATGTAATATTTTTTTCTTCATACAAACATACAAAAACAAAAACAAACAGCGTTCTGGACCAAAAATGCAAAATCAAATGTTGCTCTGGGGAATTCTTCTATCTGTCCTACCAATTTGTTGAAAAAGAAAATTTTATAACTTTTCGCCCACTGCTTTTTCATTCATTGCACGACGCAAGCAATTTGTTTAAAAACATATTTATAAAGCATTGGGTCAGTCACCTATTTCTCGTGTAAAAACTGTATATGTAATTTATTTGGCCTATCAATTTTTGTGGGTTAAATTTTAACTATTCTTTTTTAAATGGGGATCGTGAACGTTTTTGGGGGGTAGGGTGTTTTATTAAAATGAACAACAGTGCAATAAAATATAAAATTATCGTGCCGGCTGACAAATCTGCACCCAAGTAACTGGCTCAAGCAAATAATTGTGCGCTTACGCAGCTGGCTATTTTGCATTTTCTTTAATAACTACTCGTACAGTTCCGTTTCTCCAATAAGTTGTTTTAAAAAATAATTTCTTGCTCTGTTTAATAATATTTATAATATTATAAATTATTATTATTTTCTCTTCTATTTACTTGTATGTAAACATGAATAGCATATGTGTGTACTCACTACCCAGTCGTGCGCGCATGCGCATTGTTTTTCGAACCGAACCGCTGTTTCTGGACAAACACATATTAATATACACAAACTATACACATCTGCGCGCTTATGCTGCAATATTAATGCAATTAAATTCGATTGCATGACACACAAACTTTACGTATGGATCGGTAAAACACACACACATAAAAGGTAAAATTGTGAGACGCGCACGAACGAAGGCAATTTGTCAAACCCTCCGCTTTTTTGTATTCAATATACACACAATAATGGTGGGTATATCGTCCAGAAGGTAAATTAACTAACGGTAAATAGGGACGTTTTGTGGTACCTTTGCGTAACCGACCGGAACATAAAAACTATAATAGCAAATTTAATGAATATAATTTAATCGATGGAATTGTTTAATAAGGGTTGTGAGAAGGTGTTCTCTTGAAATATCGTAAATTTTCATTAAATCCACAAAAACCAACAAATACAAAAATTATTAAACTTGGAACAGACAAAAAATCCACGATATGCAAAAAATAAAATCTCACTTGCAGTTTCAACACCCTTGGCAACCTAACATACAATCCACGGCGTTGAGAGTAGTTGTGGCATCCACAATTATACTTATAGCAATGGGTCCGCATAGAGACCTGAATGCAGTGCGTCCATGTTAGCTTTTGGATGATACTCCATCACCAATCTGATCTAGTTACTGATAAATGGAATGTGGAAGCCACATATTTCATCATAGCATGTGTAATTTTGTCAATTTGTCACCCAAATCAATATTTCCAAACGAAACCTTATAAATTTATGCAAATCACAAAAAATGAGACATGGGATGGGATAAATTATTTAATTATACAATTTACATATTTGTTATTGTTATTTGTGACTCTCCATGATACATATTAAGAATGTTATTGTTATGCTGAGAGGATCTATTTTATTAAATATATTATTGGATAACAATATTGAGTAAAATTTCAACAACCATTCTTTATTTTTATCTGGTATGAATACATTATTCACAACTACATATGTTTTTGCTATAAAAATATGATATCTTCCTTTTGGAGTATTTCTGAAATTACACCAGCATTGAATCTTAGAAAATACAAATAAATAAAGACTGGTATTAAATTAAATTATTTTAAAGTGCCTCGCATTGGTAAATTTTCCAAGTATAAGTCCTGACTTTTTTGCTATTTTTCCTATAACTTAATGATCAAATGCAATTTACCGTAAAGAAATCTCAGAAGCAATAAGTAATTGCAATATAGTTTTAATCGGTTCGTAGACAATTCGAAAACCTTTTTCATAATTTTCATATATAATATACAAACTTTAAACTTTATCTTTATTAATAACAAAGATTAATCAAAAAAGACAAAGCTTGTTTTCGTATATCCATTACATCGTCATAAATATGGTCAAGAAATCGCAAGAGGATTCACTGACCTGCCACAATTACTGTTAATTCCGAACAATAACTTCAATTGATAGAAATAGAAACCCCTCAGGCAAAATAAAGAAATAACGAATACGATTATACATAAAGAAATGCATTGCTCATGAATAATTACTCAATTACAGCCTGCGCGCGAGTGCACTTAAGCGAGATGGAATCAAGTGTGTTTGTGTGTGTTGGTTGGTTTTTGCATTTAATTAATTGTTGCGCCTTTTAATTGATCATAAATCACTGTGTTTGCAAAATGTTCTTGACTTTATGATATTAAATCTCGCAATTTATTGATTTTAAAATATAATATTCTGATGTAATGTTAACTTTAGATGTGTGTATTGTTTCAAGCAAATTTGATAAGGTGTGCGCTTATCGATGGTACGAATAAAAACAATAAAAAGTATCAAAACGCGGACATCGATCAACCGGCATTAGAAAACACGCCAACACAATTATTATATAAGCTGCGCGACTTTTAATCTAGAGCAGTAAATCAACGGGTTGTACAAGTATGTTTGTGTATATGTGACAACATAATAATAATTTATATATTGTGCATTGACTCCGGTTAGCTTTTTTTGTATCGCCAATCCACAATATATTCGCGTCATTGATTTGCGCAGCCATAAAAGGAGACGCTACAACCATGCACTCGTGGATTAGTGTTCGCGAGCCCGAGACGTCTCAATAATACATAATTTATAGACTGTTTGCGCACATTATAATATTAGGTTTAATAGCATTACGACAATTATACAAACTCAAGCATTAAACTATATATGCAATCACGAGACTATCCCTTGTCTCAATTCGATTGTCAAATGGAAAAATTATTATTGTGTTGTCAATTATTGACATTCACGTGTATATGAGATATCCAGACAATAAAGGCAAGACGCGCAACGTTTTGGTAATATTAGATCGCAATAAAATAATAATCGTATAGACTATATCTTGAAGTCGAAGATGGGCATTAAAATCACTCAACCGTACTGAGAATATTCTTTTGTTTGCCGTGCATCGTTAATCATTGACGTGATTTGAATTGAGCATCTTATTAAATTGGATTTGATGTATGTTCACTGTGTGGCTTTACATTTGATTAGCCTGTATGCAAATTGTCTTCTAATTAATAAATCTAGCCTTGTGCTTGAGTTTATGCAGCGCGACAAATTACCAGTGATTTGGGTGATCGGTTCCCATCGCTACGGGTCACTGGGAGTGAAATTAAATGGATATTTATTGTGGTCAGTTATGTCCGTTCCGTGAGAATCTTAAAATGTTTTTTTAACGTATATTGTGATAGAGACAACATTGTTTAAATGAACGAAATAAGGAGCACTCAGCTGCGACAACCAATCCCCGCTAATTGTAACTCTATAAAAGAGTTCATCCGTCATCGTGTTATCTAGGTCTACCAGGTAATAAACAACATAATCAAAATTCGGTTTGCGCACTCATCAAATTACGTCTGCACTTGCCGGCGGTTGGAAACTGTTTTGTTAATGTTAATAAACATTGAATAATTAATATATTACTATGAAAATTCCACTTCAAATTCCACGGAATTTTCCTATGAAAAATCCACGGATTTTTTCCTATGAAAAATCCACTGAATGTTTTTGTATTTCCAATGAAGCAATAACATTAGCGATATCTGTATTTAAGTACTCCACAGACTAAGATGGGTTAATAATAAAAATTCAGATCTTAGATATGATAACTGAAATATTTGTGTATTCATCCTTGGATATCTATACAAAAACCACTTCATGGTAACAAAAGAAAAAAGTCGTGCATTTACATTTATTTGAGTAGGCTTATGATGTGGGTCATACAACATAAACTCACCACCACGCACCATGTCTGCATTGCATATGGTCGCGGACACCTTGATTAATGTCTTTTTGGGGGCCGCAAAAAAAGTCAAATTCAATGCAAATGCGGGCACACAGAAAAAAAACACCACACCACAAGTACATTGAAACTGCACAAAAATATGCGCATATCATAAATATTTCACCTTTGTCTCTCATGTACATTCAAAAGATGCTATAATCAAACACGATGAGATACACAAGACGTGCGAATAATGCGCACAAAAAAGTATTTACAGGAGAAAATTATGGCCACGCCATGCAAAGCGCAAGGGTCACAGACCCGACAAGCCTCCGATAAAACGGTATTTAATTTAGCAAAACACACCAATAAATCGTGTAACTGTTTACAATGTATTATGAATATTCTTTGGTTGAGTCATCTCTCGAGTGTGTTTGCCTGTTAGAATCAGAATACTCGTACTTACATTCACAAATGCCTTATGAATCATACATTTATTTCACTGCAATCGACTCATTATTTAAGTCGACTTAAACTAGAACAATTATTTGTATAATTCCCAGAATACAATAAAATATAATCTTATAGTTTGTTAACATGTGAATATCGATATCACTGTTTTTTTGATTACAAATGCAATTAAAAGTTCACTGATTACATGTTGAGCGTGTCGATCCCTTGGCTGTGCTGCGCATTGCGCATTTAAGCGAAAGTTATTCGAAAAGTACATATTTTGTACTTTCTTATCGGCTACGCAGCAAAGGTCTGTCCGTGCTCGCATAGCTCATAAATTGTACAGTTCTTATCTCCGCCTACCATCCAACTAAACTCTGATGTAGTAATGCAGTATGCACTTTAATATACACAAAACAAACCTTGTGTATATTTTTTTCAGAGCCGCAAACGGAAATACTGCCCAGATAATGATAATTGTGATAATCATAACCTAAACAAAACAATGCACTTTATTTGCTACGTGGAGTCCGAGAATCGACTATGAATAATGTTATTTTATATACTAGAGGCCATGGTTTACCAGTTAAGACGCACACCGCCATTGCCGCTTGATTTACGGACACAGCTTTTGGCTATTTTTACTATTATAAATTGCAACGATGTTTGATTGCAAGCCAACGCCGCATGATTTCCTCTCGATTTATCTCAATTTATCGCCATAATTACATTGCTGCACGCGCATACCGCCAATCTCTCTTATGCCACCTAAACAGCAAACCTCAGGATAATTATCCCATGAATTTAATAATTAACAACATACCGCAGCTCAATCGTGTTCGTGCGGCGTTATCTTTTCCACTCGAAAAAATATTGCATAATATATAGTTATTTTTTCCAAAATGCTTTAGAACCAATTAACGCGAATGATGACAACAGGCTAGACAACCGACCGATGTTTACTTCCTATATATTGAGCTTCGCTCGATGCAATACGAAAATATTCGATTTGCGCGTCAATCTAGTTTTACAGGTAATTTCCTCTCTGCACACACAGTTACGATCAAAAAAACATCATCATGTAATTGCGAGCCAACACTAGACCACTTAACCTTTAGGTGGAATATTTAAGAGGCGCAGTTTCGTTGCGATGATCGAAAAATAGTAGATCCACGCGGTGATCACATTATCGCGGCTTTTGATATAATTGAAGATGAACAATGAGCATCGTGGAGCAGAGTCTGGTGTTTTTCCGATGCTGTCGTACCGAGAGAGATGACTCGTGTGTCTCGTGACTATATAAGCGACATGAAAATGGAGCATTGTTTTGTATATCTCGAAAACGTGTACTTTTTGATTTGTGGAGGTCAGAGGTTAATTTGTTTTCACGAAGATGCACATGAAAGTAAATGCTAAAAGGTGCAGTGAGGATTTATTATTGATTTATGTAGAAAGTATAGAAACTATTCACTAAAATTGTGTGCACAATATTTGTGATTTTTAAAAAAGGCCAACTTTTAATTAAAGAATAATTTTAATTTGTATAACAACATTTCACAGTACAAAAAACGCTTAAAATTAACGTTAATTAATTTGTTTTTCAGTAAAAATTAAAATTTAATTATTAATTAATTAAAAAAAAATAGAAATCCTTATTTACTCTCCCTTAAAACTAAAATTCGTTATTTGTTTATCATAAAAATTCAAATTGAAGATTTTGTAAATTTTTACTGTAGAAACTAAAATTACAAAATTTGTGATTTTTTACAATTTTGTGACTTTATTTGTATTTTGTTAACGGTAATTCGTATTTTACGCTAAATATATATACAATTTCAGTTTAATGTTAAAATAAAATTGGGCATATGTACAGAAAGAAAAACAACGAATGGACAATTTAAAAAAACAACTTCTATTTTTTTTGGATTTTTATAAAAGTGAAAATGTAAAACCTAAAAGTGAATAACTACAACTTAAATCCTATAACTTAATAACTACAACTTAAAACTTGATAACTACATCTTAAAAAATAACTACACATTAAAATATCAATCATAAAACTCTAAAACCAACCTCAACAAACCTCTAGTAAAACCTTAAACCCTAAAAAGTACCTCCTAAAACCTTTTTAATATTTCTTTCGAAAAACAAACCTTGGAAATGGTATAGAGGGCCATGTAATATATATAACCATCACCTTTTGAATAATTCCTTGAAAAGATTTTTTATACACCATCATTTTTAAACTTATGAGAATATAGATTTTTTAATTTATTATTTTCCTTCCTAAAAAGCGATAGTAGTGAACGACTCGGTCTAAAGCCTTATTCGTACTCAGGGTATTAGCCTCGTCAATGTTAGGTTCTAAAATACAGTTTAAGAGCTTTGCCAAAAATCGTATTTTCAGCACCATACACAGTCTCTTCTTCTTCCTCAAAAAACGTATTTTTCTGTATTTGCATGTTTATTTTTTCTGTCCTGGCCTTTTTTCGAATTTCGTCGCCACACGTCTCTCGTCAGTCAGCACGGCAGTGCTAACCAAAGCATTATTCTTAATTTATTTACTATTATTTAAAGTTATGAAGAATTACTTGTATTTCATAATTCTTATAAATCGATATAAAGCCGAACTTTCGTAAAACCAGTTCTTTAAATTTAATATTTGCAAAAAAACAGGTATTTTTGTAAAGACTCGCTCTTATTCAGTTGAGATGACACTGCGACAAAAGTGCAATCTTTTATTAATGCTGATTTAATAATACGCGTAACACAAAAAGGTGTGAGAATAAAATTAGTAAAATGTCCAAGTTCGTCAGAAAGAAAGAACACATATCCACAAGAAGCACTGGTCCGGAACCACAAAAACACCGTACACATCGATTTCTGGTTTAACAACCTCACACACAAATTAAGATTCCTTTATATGTATAAATAATATTATACTCAATCAATTCATAATGCAAAAACCACGGCATAAATTACACAAAGCGTTTTTTGCCTCTTTCGCTTTGCTTAATTAGCATATTATTACGTGTTTGTTTGCCGCATGTGTCTGAGAATGTTTTTTTTTTATATTCGTGCTATGTGTGTGTGTGTGTGTGTTTAAGTCAAAGAAATGAAGCACACCAAGTAACCTAAGTAAAAAATAGCAATCGAAACACAATTTCGCGATGTGTACACAAACCATAAATACAATATATTATAAGAGTAATGAAAATGAAATTAAATATTCGTTCCACATTTTGCATATTTGGATATACGATACGCGAGACGATCGACGCGGTTGTGTGGGCTTATCTTGGCCACCACACCAGGCTGTACATGACTCGCATAAATATTGCTATCAAGGCCGTTGCTGTGTTTTATTGTGTGAGTGTTAGTTAAACTATACTCGGGGCGAAATAATAAAAAGGGTCTGAGGATAGAGTGCATTCCTAAACGTTTTTCAACGAAGCCTAAAAACTACCAGAGCACAAAAATTGACGCCTGAGCTCATCAGCTGCAGATCTACAGAACTAATGTAATTGTATATAATTTACTCTTTCCGCGTTAGGTTTTTTCTAGAATATTTACTACGCACGCGCGAACACATCAACACCGATACAAATACAAATTCTTCTATAGATAGCCATATAATAGTATCGCAAACACCACAATTGCAACATTGCGCAAATATATACAATATATTGTATATATATATATATATATAAATATAGATATATATTGTAATTATGCATACAAAAAAGCATCTCGCGTGCATATACATACACTTACCCACACAAACGCGAGCGCGTGTTCAAGCTAAGAACGCGTTTCAAGGTCCGATTAGGTTGTTCACCATTTTCAGAAAAACCTTTCTTCGCTGTGCTCGTTTTTGTTATGCTATAAGCTCCTTCTTCTTCAACTCAATGGAATATTATATTTTATATGTGTATTTGATGTGCTGCTGTTTGGTCTTGTTGCGATCGGTGCAGTTGTTGTGTGATGTGAGTATTTTTATCGCGAGCGCCAGAATGTCCAGACGTTTGCAGATAGATATTGTTTATTAGTAGGTTTTGCTTTTGGTAATGGTTTAGGCGTTAGTTGTGTTAGTCATGCAATGAGAATGTCCCTATCGAGACAAAACATGCACCCGCTTTTGGAAGATAGCATTTAAAAGGATTTCTGTTTGATGTGTATTTAATTTATGTCTTTTGTATGAGGTATGGATTTTTGGCATTTTTCTGTTGTATTGTAAATTCAAAATAATAAAGACAAAATATATTATTATCAATTTTTGAAATTTTATAAGAAAAAGAGTTTTGATGTAAAAGTGTAATCAAGAATAAAAACCCTTTTATTAATAATAAATATATTTTTTTATGAAATTCATATTCTGAGGATGATGATGCAAATAATGTATCGTACAATTTAACTAGAAAAGTTTTTATCAAAAATTTACCGTTTTTGAGATATTACTATTTAAAAAAGTTCAAAAATGAAAAAAAAATAATATTTATAAAAATATAAAAATAAATTGTAATTTTCTACACATTTATCATTTATCATTTTTATAATATATTTTTTATTTAATTAATGATTATCTCAAAAAAATTACTGAAGAGCAAACTTGGATGCTAAAAAGTGTAACTATTTAAAGTTATGATTAAATATTTGTTGGTTTACATGCCACTCAAAACTACTTTATTACCAACGCATTTACCTTCTCGGCAATCAATGGCTATGGTTTAAAAATGACTATCTTTTAATAATGAGATTGATTTTATTAAAAATTGTTCGCAAGTGTTTTTTTCCATTAACATCATATATTTCGATTTGGAAAATAACATAAACAAGTATAGTCATTTTAATTTTATTATTGGTAGTGATCGCCAGAATACAGAATATTAAACACTTAATATAATAAATATATTGCGTACAATGATCAGTGATCGCCACTTATACATGATTATGATCACAATTATCGTCCGACGATCGCGATCGTAGTATATCATTGATCTCAACGAAGACAACATAAAAACTATCATATTTGATCATATTGTATAATGACCGATAATTACAGAAATTTCTTCTTGTTTTTATTGATAGTAAAATATATTACTTAAATATATACTGTGCACTTTTTATTGATCGATAATTCAAGAGTGATCATGTTTTTTATATTATATCTTATTATGATCTTAGTGTGGTAACCAATTATTCTTGTTGAATTTTGATAATATTGTTCATTGATCGCATATAATATATTAAATATTTTAAATTTACTTAAAATTAATTATTCTCAGAAAGTTTTTTTTTAGATTTTATATATAACTGATCATTATAGGGCATTTTATGGAATACCGATCACATTTTTTGGTGCTATATAAAAAAGTGATCATTACTGATCTATTATTCTAAACGTTATATATATATATATATATAAATTGAGTGCCCTTTTAATATCGAGACATATTATATACATAGATCTAATTGTTTGGTGCTGTAGATCGTTGAAATGAACGGATCATAAGTTTTATATAATATTTTTAGATTTGTGCAAAAAAAATGGATGGATGGATAAAAAATGTATATGTAAAAATGAAAAATTTAACATTGAGCCTCGAAATTTGAAAAATTACGTAGAAATTTACAAAAAACACCAATTTAGATCAATAGATAGATTTTAGTCAAATAAATCCGTAATATCAGCTTTTTTCATACTATCAAATATATGCGAATAATTTCATAGTTACTAGATTTTGTATTATTACTCAAATTAAATTAAAATTACATTTAAATATTATAAAACATACTAATTTCCATCATCACTGTAAATTTAAGCGTGCGTATTCGTTATCGTTCCCCAACAGTCCGGTTTTATCAATGAATTCCAATCAACAATGTTAACAAAAAATACTATTTATAGCCTATAAAAAACCCATATTACGCTACGCGAGTCTGTACATTCAAATGTCGTACGTGAATACGCGCGGGTGCTAAATGAACAATAAAAAAATGGAAATCTTTTGTGTATACTGAAAAGCACCACAAAAAATATGATCGCTTCCGTGCCACTTTTTTTGTGTAAGAGAGTGTGATCTTGTAAAATACGATATGTTCATTGGCCTATAATTGAAAAACATGAATATATACATGATCATCTCAAGATACCGAGACAAAACAAAATATAATAATTCTTAATAAAAGCCCACGCGATGATCGTGCATTCGATTGCATCTAACGATAAACCGTTGTTTCCAAGATTTATTCATTGAATTCGGTAGATTGTTATAAATACATTTTCATATGAAAATTAATCGTGCGTGCTGAGTTCATACGAATATAGTGCTTTGATATTTATGTTCTTATCAGTAATTTGAAATGTATATACTCGTGCGGCGATCAATCAAAGCCACATAAAGCAATATGTCACAAAGTTCAGTCAGTTATACAAATCATTATTGTTATAAGAAAAGTCACTCGTTGCACGTATATAGTCAATATTCTGATTAAATTTATATCTTATCTACCGCGCGCGACCGTGTGTGTAAATGCAAAACATATGCTTCGGTTTCAATAAATACCGTATTCTGAATGTCTGGCCCCCGATCGAGCAGTCTGAAACTGCTTTTTTTTCGTCCACCGGCAAATGCACAACTCAATGTCCATAAAAGGTGTCTTCTAACATATGCTTACAGGTATATATTGAATTGCGTATATTATATAAACTTGTATAATTCCATTATCATTTCCAAATCGTGTTTTCAGAACGCGTAATTGCTCGCTGGCGACTGTTTGTCGTTTAAGCGTTGCCCCATAGTATAGAGTTTATAGTATATGTCTGCTGATATTGATTCGTGCACGCAATGAATCATCAGGCGACACTTTTTTACCCATATTTCTTGTTTTTAGCAAGACGATGCTTACGGCCCCAGCGACGACAACGCGTACAATTCAAACCAGCAACGCATTTATATTCTTGCGTATTTCGTTTTGGCGTCTTTCCTTACATGCGCCGCAGACAGACCAACCACGCGGTATTTTGAGCGTTACTTGAGTCTTTTGACGCTGCGTCATACTGCGCACGCAGTACGCAGCTATAGTCTTTTTCAGGAAGGCTTTCACGAATGTACAGAAGCATGTGGTTATTTAATTCATGAGTCATGATAATAATATAAACGCGTTGCATTTTGCGCTTTGTTATTGTTTATTATGGTTGTACCAAGACCGCATTGAATAGTCTTGTATGTTAGACTCGCCAATGTTGTGAATGAATAAATGCTTTCACCTAATGTTTTAAAGGTATCTAGATATAGTTTCAAAGGTTTGAGAATGGAATTAAATTTAAATTTAAAAAAGAGATGTTTTTTAATAAGTACAACTAAAAAACCCATGCAGTTTCACAATCACAAAATTTGGATTAATTAATTGATTTAACTTTAAAGTCGGACAGTAGGCCATGTTTCACAGACCATGAATACAAACTTGTTGTCGAAAATCAACATCGCCTCAACCGCCAATGGAAAATTAAAAATAAAACAGAACTGAAGACGCATTGCCGGAATGGTTAAAGATTTCGACAAATTGTACAATAACAAAAACTTGTGTAGTCCAACCCAAATCGATTGGAGGTTATTCTTGATTTAATATAATAATTTAAATACTTGTCATAAACAAAAAATTAAAATCAAATCGAAATACCGATAGTGGATTTTTTTTATATTTGACTGTATAGAGATGGGAAAGAGATATACACAAATCTGATGATTAATAATTAAATGTAAAAAAACCATAATTTCAGTTTGAAGGAAAAACATAAAATAAAAATATCATTCGAATGAATGCAAATTTTCCTATAGGAGTGATTACTTTGTACCCATCATGTAAAGGAAAATGGTTGAATTATTGTATTATTGTATTAGTGTATTATTTGTAACCACATCCTTGAAATGCTTTCCCTTAGTATTTGCAGAAAGGGGAAGTCATCCTTATAAAACTAAATCTTTACTTAACAAAACTGTTAAATTCGGTATTATTTTAAAAAGAAATTTATTTTATAGTATTAACATTCTCTTTAACTTTTTTAATACAACCCTAAAAACATCATCGATTTTACTACATTTTTCGGCATGAAACTTATCGCCTTTATTACTAAAGCTACGTGTCTACTTTAGAGTTTTTTTCGATGGAGTATAGAGCGCAGAACTGTTCATGTTGTGTGTACACTACGACGCATCTCTTCCACTCTACATCCTCTACTAGAGCTTCAGTAGATACATTTTGAGTAGAGCTCTACCATGCGCTCTACAGACTGTGTACACTATAGACTTGATAGACAGACTACTGTAGAGTAAATCGTGCGCCTCAGTAATCGCTTTGTAATTATTTTTTAAATAATTCAGACATTCAGTCCTGCGTACATGAGTCATAGTGAATTAAAATGAATTCTCATCCAAAACGAGCTGCTGCTGCCGTTCTATTAATATGAAGAAAAATTATGGGAGCGATATTGACATTGACTCTACTGTATAAATCAATTTTCAAATGAAATCGATAAATCATAAACTCATTATTTTAAGGTGGCAGGATTTTGTTTTACATTTACTCTACAGCTATCCTTGGACGACTTCGAAAGACTACAATAATAATTTTATTGGGTAGCAATCGATAAATAATTAGAAATGCGAACTGAACTGTCGTGTACAGCTTGAGTACAGCTCTCGCGAAAAATCTACGGGCTGTATACACTTCTCTACGTGTCTCTACGCGAGAGTTTTATCTAGCTCTAATGTCTTTCGCTTTAAAACATTTGTCCTTTAATTTTATTTCTGTACGTATTTTTTAATACTCCTATTCAAATATTCGCCTTTATATATATCTGAACTAAATCGATCTGCCAATGAACCCAAATGAACAACTAACATCCGTCACAAGCAAAAATTATCGAAACCAATCAAACTCAAGACACTGGAACACCCAATCGCCGTGCTTACGCTCATAATTACATTAAATTTAATTGTACTTGGTTCACCGGACACACGATCTCTGCTAAAAACAATTACTTTTTTCTGTTTATGTGTGTGCAAGAAAACTCAATATGTTTGCCTGTCGTGCGCAAAATCATTGCACAGTTTATCGCTTGATTTTCGAATAATCGAAAACAAACAAGAGAAATGTACTTAAAATATGCAAGTGCATCGTAAATTAAATTGTAAAACTGTTAATATTCAATATGACTTTTGTTTCCGTGGAAAAGCAGCACATCTTACAATCAAGAACATAAAGAATTGCAAGTCAGAAATGATGATGTGTGCAGCAAATGTATTTATGTATGTGTGTGCGTGAATGCAGCGGCACGACGAATCTGAATTAAAATCGGGCACTCATGCGCGTTATATTTTATATATCATATATGTATATATAGCATCAAGCTTATGATGCGCGAATGGAGCAATAAACTAAATATCGTGTTGAGCTCCGTGCCGGAGTTTTCAGTTTTGTTTATGGTTAGTTAGCATTTAAAGTGCAGACCATTAGCGATTTTTTATATTTTGTGGCTATGATCCGCAGCTGTGTGCGCTCAGCTTATATATATGGCTCAGCTCAGCGAGCGGTGAACCTGCACGCGTAACCGTGGAACCTCATCATCGCAGCACCGGTGTACTGTCCGCAGGCTAGGAGATTCGACCAAGCGCAGCTATTACGATTTGTTCTCGAGAGTATTCAGTTTAAATGCATTTTTTGTGTTTATTTCGAAATAGACGCCTGTGTTTCGATGGGATTGAATGGAAAATTAATTCGGTAATGCTGCAATGCGTCCGTATGCGCAGTCAAAGTACTCATTTTTCAGTTGGACGCGCGTTTCTTCTTTTTTGTTTGGTACCGTGTTGTAAACCGTTTTTTGTGTGTTGGTGTGTGCATCGTCTCTTCTTGTGTGTGTAAGTTCATAAAGATATGTAATTTAACGCTACGTCAACACGTAAGTCGGATCAGTCAGATTTAATTTTATAAAAGAAAAAACAAGCGAAGGAACAACAAAGTTGTTCTTATAACAGCTCATTTGTAGACACAGCGTGTGGGCGTTTTAATGTATAGAATTAAATTGAGATTTGATGAATATACGCGGATGTAAATCAAAATAGAAAGAAATCATAATATTGATTTGTTCTATTCGATTTATTAGATTTATGTTATATTAGTAATGCACTGGATTTTGATTAATTTGCTCGTAAATTATGATTTTGTGTTTTTTTTATTGTACATTCATTTGTATTGCATTTGTGCTACAGTTATATGAAATTATATATATATATATTTTATAAAAATATCTTCTTATGTTTTTTTGTGTGTGTGTCAAATTATAAATATAATTAATTTTATGTTAAACCAATATAAACTGATCCTCACACTGCGTTCCAATGTAAACTACAGGAAATACAATTACACTGAAACATTGATCTGGGAGGTTCACACTAGAGAAATTTAATAAAATAAAGAATTAATAAAAACTAATGCGTACGTTTAAATAGTGAGCAAATAAAATAAAATAAAAAGTGTCATAAAAATCTACGCAATTTCGTGGTGTTTTTTTATCAATTTTGCAATACCAAAGTGCTCAGTATAGTAAATGCCTTCGAAATTGCATTTGTTTTTTTTCTACGATATTTCTTTATTTAATAATTTGCAATATTCCATTAAAAAAGAATTATTCCATGATTGCATGAATGCATTTCCCCCTCTGACATCCGGCCACATTACCCCGGCTTGTCCTTCCGGTCGGTTTCAACGAACAAATGAAAGGGCACATGACGCGTCCTATAGACTATAGACCACATTAAGGGCTTCTTCCGATATCATTATCAATAACAGACATTGCACATTCCACCCTGCTGATGAACGGCTTTGCGTATATAATTTATGTGTGCGCAATGAACTGCAATGGCACGAGTGCTTTGCATTTCTAGCCTAAACCATTTGAATGGGTTAAGCTGGCTCAATTATCAACAAAATCACGAAGTAGTGTATCGATTTACCAGTATAATATATGGTTTCTTCGCGTCTTTGTAATATAAAAAACCCTTTAAATATTATATTAATTGCAAACAAATATTATATATGCACACTCACACCGTCTTAGAGAATGGTGATAATAATAATCAAAATATTAAACTTTACAATCGCTATACAAACTGGCAAAACGAATAAAACGATCAACACAAAACGCAGTTCTTTTGTTTGTGTTCTCGAGAATGTACGAGAAAAATCTCGCCGAGTTATTAATAAGAAATGTATATTATACGAGAAGATATGATCGTGATTTATAGCCATCAAGGTGCTGTCACACAGAAACACACAGAAATAGAGACAGGAGAGATTGCACGAGTATATACTGCGTATATACTATAATATTATGAGTACAAATAATGTACAATTAACTGGAAATATGTTAATGGCACACGCGCATGCAGACAGAGCAAAAAGGTACATTTCACACAGACGCGCTTATCGGTTGTGTGTTGTATTTCTAATTAGCGGTGATTCCTGCTAAAGATGGAAAAGAATATTTATTACAATAAATGATACGAATTTATATATTTGTAATTAAAATATCGCTGATTAGTATTATATGAGCGAAAGCCAGCACTGTATACTTTCCTATTGTATATATGCGGTGAGTTTTGTTTGTAAAGCTCATTCGCTGCGAAACCAATGGGCCATGAAATTTGCTGTGCACTTTTAATCGAGTATTAATGATTATAGAAATATAATGAGAGGTACACAAAGAGTTCTTGAGAAGAAATTTCTCGCTTTTCATGAAAGCTTTGTCGGCCAAGAGGTCAATAACACTCTAAATTGTATAAAATAGGTTAAAATGAAAAATAATTAGTATAATTATAAATACTTTGAGATTAACATGACGACACATAACCTTGAAGTGTCAAACGACGTTTGATTGTATTGTTTTTCTCCGTAGAAAATGCGACGTTAACATCTACGTATAATCTTTTTATTATTATTTCTGTTATCTGTGCATAAACATCATTTATTTTCTAAGCGTGCATTTACGGCTTTGTTAAACAAAAGGTACGTCGAGTACTTTGGAATGACATGAAATAGTAGTCTTAATCAACGTTTGGCTAGTTCCAGTTTTAAATTCGGATGGAATCCCATATCCGAAAGGAACAAAAGGAATCAATCAATCACAAGAATCAGCCAGTTTTAAAAAAAAATAATATCTGTCGTACAAAGTTGAAATTTCAGTGAATTGTGTGGTTTTGAATAAGGACATGAAAGAAATTTAATTCTTTATTATAATTTTTTTTCTGTGTTAGATTAAATTCGATTAAATTCTACACGACACATAATATTATTCTTCAAATAATTAAGTTTGAAATTCTAATATCTGTCAATTAAGTCTGAAGGCTTGTAACTTTTCAGCCTTCTATTGTAATTGTAAAAGATTCACTTCAATTCGGAACTTAAGGTGGTTGCACAAAATATTGATCATGTCTCTATGACAGCTGCGCTCTTACAGAGGATTACATAAAAAGGGTAGGTTAGATACAACATATTTATACTAGTCTAAACTATAATATTCCAGATTTATATCGCGATTTAAAAAAAAAATATTGATGCAAATATATAGTGATATAATTTGACATTATCCTGAATATTTGTAGAATCATTTAAAATGCAGAAAAATACAGTGTTAAACAACATTTATTTAAGTCTACCACATCTTCATTTCGAGTGATAGCTTCTGCAATCCGTCGTGTTTACAAGGTCCTTAAAATATGTATCACTTATTGAGGACCAAAAAATACATATATATATATCATACAATTTTCCATAATTTCGTTATACCTACCATTATACCAATTTAAATCATCATCTTATACATTCATCTATTCATTATTTTGTTTGCACATATATTCGAACCCATTAAATAAAATACTTATGACTAACTATTTTCAATAAAATGCGCGGTCGTGCCAGTATTGCTCTGCGCTCGCCCACACATAAATAAACATTATAGTTCCTTGTTGGTCGTCTCACACCACAAAACCAATTATAAATTTAACAGGAAAATTTCACACCACACAGAGCACCTTTCCAGCAGTTTATTGATTGGCGATAAATATTTATTGTCTATACTCTCTGGTCGTGCTTTGGTAATATAATTATTATGATAATAATGCGTATAAATTATACAATGTATACAATATACAACTATACATGTTCAGAATTGTAATTTTCGCTGCGAGCTAATGCTCTTGCATTAAAGAATTGTACGTATTTTGGCACAACGAAAAAAGTAGGTATATTGATAAAATGTATAAAAAAAGAGAAACTTGCAGATTATATTGGTTTTTAAATGTCTTCATAAACAGTTTAATTGAATTAAACATTAGACCGACCACACATGATTGCATACCAAAAGAACACTGATCTGTGCTGGCACAAGCCGACACATACAAACGAATTTAATTATGTTAAACGTCTCAGCCACAAACCGGCAGACAAATTGATTCGAATAATTATACATGCCGCTCTATAGATAAAAAGTGAAATTAATGCTAATTATATCAATTGCATTAAAACGACATCTGTGATTTGTGTATATTCAATCAATGTAGAGAAATTGCAAATGCATCGATATTTGAGATGCCGAACTGGACGGCTCAATGCGGCCCCCATGAAAGCGCACCCGACGTACCAATCAACCGATTTTATCGCGTCTGTGAGATCTCTAATGGATGTGTCCGTAACGTCTCGGCATCTATATAAATGCTTTGTTTATTTAAATTTGTATTATTTTAACCTCCGTGTCCGTGTAATTGGATAAGACCAAAAATCACTGGGGTGTGAACAATTATCTGTTCCAGATGCGCTTCGTGAATGTGTACAAGGTCGTGTAAATCGATCACGGGATCCTCCCGTATATATTAACTCGGTATTATTTTTATTCTAAACCGCAACTGCGTATATATAAACAATTTACAAAATGTACGCGCAGTAATTGTACGCGCAGTAATTTGTAGTTCTCGCTTAAGAGATCGATCGTGCTAGATTAGAAACAATACAAATTAAAATACTTTGAAGAAACATAAAACGGTATACATTTATGTATGTGTGTGTAATTTGGTGCGATTATAACAGTTCTTTGAAATACTCTTCGAAATTATCGATGTAATGCTGTATTGTTCAAATTGACTTAAATGTGTGATTAAATCAATCAATTGTCTTGAGAATGCGAAAAATATGCTCTATTTGATTGTATTTATTGTTGGTCACGATAAAATGAGTTTAGTAGTGTATAATTAATTTAATCAATTTGCTTGATAATAAAAACGTGTTCTCTAGACTATTAAAAAATAATAAATATTGTCTTTTTTGTAATACTATTTTTTTAATTGCAATTATTGGCCAAAAGCCAATTTTATAAAAGATCAAGGTGACTCAGAATAGGCCATGGTTCAAAACTGGTAGATTCGCCAAAAAAAAGCAATGTTGCTGATCTTTTCCATACAGGGGTCGCCAGCATGCTGATCAACTACATTACCAATTATAGGCTTACAGTGGTCAAAAATAAAATGAAAAAACAAAAATGTATTTGAATTTATTATTATCAGAAGTATTGTGTTAAAATTTCAAGTAATTTGGTAAAGAATTGACGGAGATGTGAATTTTTTAAATTTTTCAGAAAAACTAAACGCGCTTTTTCTCGAAATGTTGTTTTCAAAGTCGGTGTCCATCAGAACTCAGTGAATATGCAACCGATCGATTTCTACTTTTGACACCCCAACGTTCTTATTTTCAACTTTTTTCTTCTATTACTACTACTAATTGCTACTTAAAAAAATCTAAACAAATTAAAATTGGGCATAGGATTTTTAGATTTTTGCTTTCAGATAAACCTACATCAAGTTACGAGAGACACTGCATGGCGCTTCTTTTCTACAGCGTATCCGCAAAATGGCTGCGGACGAGTTTTGAATATTTTTACTTCAAACTTTCAGTCATTATACTTCAAAATACACTTTATTAATTACTATTTATGTTATATTTTTCACTCAAAAGATTTTAATTGTACATTTTTCTTTATTTTATTACCAATCACCATTAATACAGTCCGGTTAAATTCAAGTAATACTACAAAAATTCAAAGTCACTGTGAAAATCGACACGTGAATGAATGTCACATTCTCACTTGAACTGTCAAAAGTCACGTCAGATTTGAATTAAAACACGGCCACTGTGCTCTATTATTATTATTATTATTATTAATTTTTCTGCAAACAATATTTAGACAATTGTCTTAAAATCGTTTATTTTCTAATCAGTACCTTGAATCCCTATTCGTGTATGTTACTTGTGCCTAGTGCGGTTGCTGTTACCTTTTGCGGTGTCACGGCATCCCCATTTCGACTTTTTGAAACTGCTGCTCATCGAAAATGTATGCAAAATTATTTTTGTAGGTTGGATAGTTTTGAATAAATATACCAATGTGTTTAATGTATGTGATAAAAACATACAAAAAAGGGAATAGTGCATATTTGTATTAATAAAAACATTAAAAAAATGTATTGGTAGAAATAACTTGAAATTTTGAGGACATATTTTTAGATAACTATATTTCTTCAAAAATGCACAATTTTTTTCTCGATTTTTTCAAAGTTAGAATCCAAAAAAACTAATAAAAATATTATTACTGTATAACATCAAAAAAAAAAAAACGTTTTGACTAGCATTAAATCTTAAAATTACTACGTGCATACATAAATGCTCTTCCTTAATGTTTGACTTAGAATCACAGACTTAAAAATGCGGAAGCGCACCGCAGGGCTATTTCGGTGTCCGTTGCAAAATGTCGCTCTATATTTATGCATCGTGTACGCAATAATCGCATATCCCAGTTTAAGTTCAGTCAACATAACGCGCTCTTCCAGAAAAGTACATCATAAGAGAACAGCCAAAGAAGCAAGTCATTTTTAGCGACGTCTTAAAGATTTTGCGTGCTCTCGTGCATATCACATTTCCCGCTTTTCTCAGAGTATATTACGAAATTGTCACATTTGTTTTTCCTAAAGAAAACGTGTATTTATAAATGCGGAAATGTGCTCGCTTGTGTATTTTGAATTTAAATATTAAATCAAATATGGTCATGTCGCAATTAGAGTGCAAGTTGATTAGAGTTAAGTAACTGACTTATAGGCGGATTAAGTGAGAGTGGGCTTTATTCTCTTTATGGAACATGGTGGACTTAAGATCTAATTATTATTATAGGTCTTATTAAATAATTGCTGAAATATTGTATTTTCATTTATTTATTTTTTAAAGAAGAAATAAATTAATAAAATCCAAATGATACATTGTTTCAAGAAGAAGGGCAATTAAAAGACGCCGTGCCGCTCACTGCAATTATAAAACTAGTTATTTATTTACTTGTGCCTTTGAACTTATGATCGCTCTTCCGAGAGCAATATATATAAATCTTAATGAGACATGCGCTTGTGTGTTCGCTGACTCGAAAATGCTACAATTTCCACAGAGACATGAGATGAAAAACATCTGCTTTTGTTTGGTTTTGATCTTAAAACTATAAACTAAAAATAAATAGTATTTTACTATTTTCTATAATATTTTTTTCTAACCATTTTTCTTTTCTTTTACAGGTAAGTGGTCTTCTATTTTAAATACCTTTGCACTATTGTATGTACAATGAGAAAGCGTAAGTATAGACATTTTCAATGTCGCAATGCAGAGCTATCCATCAATCACGCAAACGGTATTGGATGCTGCCTCTGCTGTTGAACACACACACACACACACACACATATTTCTATTATTATTTATCGATTAACGTTTGCTTGCATTTCATTTTCCACTGTATTTTATAAATTAAATGGTAAAGTCTACAGTAATAATTTTTAGATAAATAACCATTCATGTGGAGAGCATTATGTGTGTTTTAGGGCTCTTTTGGGAGGCACACAATGTACTATATAATTAAATTTAACTTTGTAAATCTAAAAATAACTGATTTGTGTATATGTTATAATTATAATTGTGTTTATGTGTGAGTGCAAGAAAGGCGTGTTATTTTCATGCTGCGTGTTTCTAGCAGCTGGTAATCTGTGAACATGCACTTTGAGAATTATGTAAATTGTTTTTTTTATCTCACGTTTATTTTGGTTATATTGTTCTATTTAACAAAATCCAAACATATTGTGATAGATATTTAAGTTACAGAGATCTTACTCTTCTCAACAAAATCAATTCGCGTACAATGTTATATAATAAATTATAAACTATTATGAACATATTGCGACATATTTATATTTCACAATCTAGACAAATACGCCCAAAAAATAATTACTTTTATTGAGACATTTCTCTAGCATTTTTAACTTGTTTTTTTTTGTTAATAATAATAATAATAATAAATATCCTCTTCAAAACATATGATTTTTTTTCTCCAGAGGAAATCATCATGTACTTCATTTGATATGTCAATTGATCAACGAAATTCACTTCCCGGTTTCTATCGTCTAAATCTGTGTTGGTAAATCTTTGTTATTACTAAAACAGTCATCTCTTATACTAGCCGAGCGCTCTTTCTTGCGCGCATCATTTCTGTTTGTTTATTATAGATGCACTTTGGTTGCACTGTAATTATGTTGCAGCCATATAGACTACAATCTATGCTGTGCCATCTGTTTTCACATGATATACATAGAGAATCTCACTGTTTATATAAAGACAAACGTTTATAAGTTATTTTACGTTCTTTGTTTCGAATATATGTGCATGTATGTGTCTACTGGGCAGAGGAGCGTTGCTTCAAGAGATGGCATCGCTTAAATGCATCTTTATCTCCGCAGCGCACAAGATATTCAGTCTACTGCAAATTACATAATAAACGGTTTTGAGGAAATGATATTCATTTATAGGTTGTATAGAATTATTCAACCAGATTGATGCATTTTATTAAATAATAGTGCTGGGAGAATGTAATTGTTCTGAGAAACTAACAATTGCTAGGTAATACTGAAACTTCTTTTTTAATTTACTTAAGAAATTCTGAAAAAATCATGATATATTTATAGTATTTAAAAAAAATAAAAAAAAAATACGTAAAAGTGAAAAATTTGAAACGAAAGTCCATATAACAATAAATATTCTTTTTCACACTCTGAGGTCACGAATCTACAAAAACACTTAAGCGCGCTACATTCTAATATTCAAACTTTATCTTTTTCCAGATCTTGAAATATATTTTCAACTAAAAATGGCAAGCTCTACTTTGCTGCTATCACCATCTTTCGAGCTCAGTTTTAAAGATTTTTTATGTGGAATCAAATGCTTAAGCTATTTTCCGTAAACTTTGAACATTGGACACTTTCTCCTCCTAAAAGCTTTTGTCGTGTTAATTTAAAAGTTAAGGACTCGTTTGATTGGTAAAGAACTGTCTAACAACTGATTTTTGTGAAAGAATTTGTTAATTTGTAGTGGTTTACTGATTTAGCGGTGTCTGTTATCGTAATGTTTTTTTTTTATTAATAAAATAGATGTTGAAATATTTTTGCTTGTCTCATGACTTCTGTTGCTTACTGTGTACAGTAATTTAGAAGTGTAATAAAAAAACATTTTTTTTTATTTTAAATCAAATAACATTGATATTTTTACAATCGCATTCTAAAAATAAAAAAAATATTGCGCTTGTAATTCACGAAATAACTCTAGAAAAACGAGGATAAATGCGGCACATCTCGTTGTAAATGATAACCAAAAAATAAAATACTTTTGATATTTTTGCAGTTTTGGTTTTGTTGAATGACCTTCATCGATATTGTTTGTTTTTTTCTAACCCTTTGACTAAACCGCTGTAAAATTCGAGTATCCGACACCGGATTCGTGTTCAGTACCCCAAATTACACAAAAGTATCGTAAAAACGACATTCGAAAGCGATGTGCCGAGTATTTATCAGTGCAGTTTCGTTCTTAGATCTTTATGTTGCTTTTGCAATCAGTAATCAGCAAATCAAATATAATCATTAGGAGGGTACCTCCCCAAAATTTGTATTTATGGCCATGCACTTACCGGCTTGCAAACAACTATAGACGTTTTAAGCTATATGTAGCAAAGACTTTATATCCTTTACCCTATTGTTGTGTGTGGCTATTTTTTTTCGTAACTTCAAATGATCGAATTAAATATCGTACGCTATTTTTGAAACATTAGTTTTGCATTACATGAAAAATGAAATTCAGTGCGATTTAATATATTAACGTCAACGACAAGATACCTGTTGAAATCTTAAATGTTAAACACACGCGATATGTATCACAACAAACTCTGTACACACGGAACACACCTTAATTCACAATCATAGATTCTATAAAATTGTGCATTAGTACATTCACTCGTTTGGAAAATTGTTCAATTCGAAGCAACCATCCGTGCCCAAGCTGAGCGTCAATTGAGCTCAATTACGCGCAAGAATCTCAAGAAAATGCCGCAATGTGGTATACACTGAAAACGCGCAATTGCACCGCCGATACATATCAAATCGATAAATAATAATCACTCAAAAATAGTATAGCATTATAATATCGCAATTATTGGTTTGAGTTTATCTTGTGTGCTTCTAGAATAGGCTCAAGTAAATAGCTGCGAGCTAGAGGTGTGTGTATGTGCTTAATGCCCCCAAAGGCAAAATATATTTGCTTGCAACAAGAAAAAGCTCTCTCTAAGCACACACACTACAGACACGCGATAATCTATTATACAGTTACTCACACGTTTATTAATGACATGATATTAGAAGAACGCACGCGCATCTAAATGGGCAAATTGCGTCTGGTGTGAAACGCTCGTTTTATTAAATTGATATGAATAAATAAGCGCTTTGGAATTGGTGACACAACAACATGAGCTGAATGTGCATATGCATTACTCGCGCGAAAAGTGCAATGGCGCGTCTTTCGTGTGAAAGTGCCGTTAATTATCCGATCAGTGTGGCAGTGCGCGCATTACAGACGCGACAGACCAATTTGACTTGTGTTTGTTGTTTCCGTAGTTATGTGATGAAAAAATACATGTGTGCATTGAATCTCAATACCCGGGAGTCGCTCATAGTTTATCGATCACAGCGGCCAGGCGGCATTGCATTGCATTCAATCGAAATATAATGAGTGTGTTTACAGTCGATGAACACACACCGGAAGAAAAAAACAGTCAAACAGGTATGGCACACACACCTATTTTAAGAGACCACCGATTCCGTCAAGTTCCAATAAATCAATACCACACATCAATGAAACCGCTTAGGCTCGGTGTAATCGATGCGATTGTTTTAAAACCGCACGTTTATGTGCAGACTGAGTGGCCCGTGGGAGGTATGATCAACGGGTATGGTCTACGGGTAGTAACTAACAGGTTATACAATATTAGATTGGTTATAAAATATAATATAATAGTTTACCGAGGATTTGATTTAACCTAGAAACTTACCAGTAATGCGTAATTGCAATGCTGAACTACGCTAGGTAAGTCCTTAATAAAAAGTGAACACAAAAAAGGACCAATATCCGACCCTTGGGGACTCCATGAAATTGTGGCGTAAAAGAAGACAAAACATCATTGGACAAAACTTTCTTTAAACGATCACATAAGTGGGAGCCCATAAGATTAATGGCTGATCTTTTAGTTTTGTTAACAGTCGATCAGGGTTAACATTAATAAATGCTTTAGTAAAATCAAGAAAACTTAGAAGGTTAGAGCATTCATCAATATCAATTTTAACATCATCTGTAATTTTGAGAAGCGACGTTACTGTGCTATGATGTTTACGAAAACCAGACTGGTGTTCAGTGAGTAATTCTTTGGATAAAATGTAATTTTATCATGCGCAGTAAAGTTTCAAAAGAGAGTGAAGGTAGTATACTAATTGTTCTAAATTCAAGTGTTTTCAACACAGTTCTCTTCGCAAAAGGTAAAACTTTAACATGCTTTTAAGTTCTGGGAAAGCTTAAGCAAAAAAAACATTCTTTTATATAGACAAAACATGTATTACAAATAATCTAAAAGCCTGCATTTAATTTAAATTATTTCAATGACATTGCAAATCTCAAATGATCTGTCTTGTCTTGATCACCACTCAAACACTCGATCACACGCAATAATATATACAAATTAATGCGCACTTTTCATTGTACTGCTGATGATTTGTGCTCGGCATGTCTGATAATGTATTAATTTTACGGAATTTATTCTAAAATCTATTGAATCTGCGCACAGAGAAAACGGCTCTCACATTCACCGACATACCTTCGACGAGTATATACGTTCCCGTTCATTTTGCGAAAACGCACCGCAGAGCGCTCGCACGCGCGCAAATTGGATCATTACAATAATTTTGCGTTCTACAATAACACGGGCTCGCGCGCGCACACACTCAAAAAACGCATTGGTGCAGCTGCATTAAACATTTATTCCATTATCAGTATAAAGCCGTAATAAATGTGAACAAATGATCTATGTGCAGCCTTTGTCTTGCGGGATCGGAGAAGCTGCGCAAGCACGCGCACTCGCCAGTTGCATACTTACTCGAAAAGATATTTACGCGCACGAACTTTCTAATACACAATATTATTTTATTTATAATGTAATGTAACGAAATAATAAAACCGCTTGTTTGAAACGGTGGAGAAAAATTAAAATAGTTAATTTGATATGAAAATAATGTACGAGCGCATAAAACAAGCAAGCTCGCGAGCGCGAAAAACGAATCACGTTCTTATGTGTCGAACACAGCACACAAACATATAAGATTTGTATGAGACGTTATTTGTGTGTAAATTTGTCTGTTAGCTCTGGGTACTGGAAAGTACCTGTGCGCAGGCATCTAGTTTGGTTTGACCCCACAGACACTTTGATTTTGCAAAAACCTTTAATGTGTTTGCGGTTTCATTGGGAGCTCGTAAAACCAAAAAATTACTGGATTTCATGAACATTATTTATAATAAAACTTATCACGTAGTTGCAATAAATTAAGTTATGTGTGTGCTGCGTTTGGTATTTTATACTAGACTTGGCGGCAACCCGCGGAGAGCGAGCAGTATTTTTAATCGCGAAAGTCGCGTTGCAATGTTTATGAGATCGTGCAGGGGATTGCCTCTTCTAAATTGCAAATTTCTCGTTATTTATTTGAAAAATAACACTCCCGGTCTGAAAAAACAGTTTTGATATAATTTTTCACTTACACATTATTCTGCTGTTTTACTGGAGTTTTGTATAATTCTGCTATTTGACATTAAAGGCATATGAAGTTTAAGAATTGTGGGTTTGAATACTAGTGGGAATTAAAAAATATGATCTGGATCTGTATTAATTTGTTTGAATTTCCTTAAAGTAAATAGATATATGAGCACACATACATACATACAGAATTCTAGAAAAAAATATTTGTGAGTTTGGTAAATTATGGTTTCTTATATCTTACTTTTTTTGCTAATCGAGTTTATATAAGTATATTTAAAAATACATCTAAATATATTCGAATATATTTGAAATTTCTTTATATGTTCCACTTGATCACAGGAATGATCACACACACACTCACATCTCACAATACTCATTATATATACACAATGCAAAAATCATTTCTTCCACGTCTCAATGATTTTCTATACATCTGTTCAAGATATTCCGTTCTCATAACAAACACACAATCGCAATTGCATCTCATCATCATTGCCACGCGGCTCCCCACCGACATTCACTATCTACCGCTATTTATCGGCATTCTTATTGAATATATTAATCAATGAGAAAAAAAAACTATAACTAATACACTCTCTCACGCCGCGGCACAACATAATTATTATTACACTTTGATCTACCTTCCGCAATGAAATGGATGGCAACAACATACTACCACTTCATCAGAGCTGAAGTTAAAATTCCATCAAATTTCGATTGGACCGAGATTAGCTCTTCGTTTGAGTGTGTGAGTGTATAATGTAAAAGTGTATGTAAGATTGTGCAATATCCCGTTTGGTAAACGAGTGAAAGAAAATTAGCTCAATCGACGGATGAGATGCAGAAAAACGGGCACTCTCTGATGTGTGCCTCAGAACAATGGAGCTATTTCAAGCGCGACCGCGTTAAAAATCCCTTCACTTGTTTTCGGAAAAGAAGTAAAACGTACGAGCATCATCAAACGTTGTTTTGTTATCTGTCGTCGATAGTGTTTGTACGCACAGATTGCATAGAAATACACACACAAATTAAGACGCTTACACCAGCAGAGAGAATGAAAATAATATGTATGCGTTTTCTTGGCGCACGGCCGTTTATTGTGTAACTGCAATGATGGTGAAGCAAAGAGATGTATGCTTGAACCTATATATACATACGTGTGCCCTTTGTATGTGCGTTTTCTTTAGGCATTTTTAATAAGCATCACAATTAACTTTCTAGTAAGTATAGATTTTTTTGTGTGTGTTTTTTTTGCGTACGTGTATCGAATTTTTGTGTATTAGGCTGTTTGATATGGTTGTGCCTAATTAACTTGTTTGAAAATATGGAACTTCATTGTGATACTGTGTTGTTCATGAAATTTAACACATTTGTTGGATAATCTAGAAAAAAAATGTTGATTTAAAATATCTTATTAAATGGTAACCAAAGAAAGAGTTGCACCAGTGCTCAACACAGTATTACGTTGCACACCACAAACAAAAATTATTTTAAAAAAGTATATCATTTTTATATTAAAGTGGTTTTTTAAAATTATTATATCTGTTTTTGTTTTTTGGATCGCAACATTTTTATAATTGTTTAGAAGTTTCTAGAGTACAATGTGCTATCAATAATTTGTATTCATAAAATGGGAGCATAGTTTAGATTTTTATGATTGTACATTCATTTTGTGATTCGTAATGACTTTTCTATTTCAATGATAATTGTAATTTTGTTTTTAAATATAATTACAACTATGGACATATAAATGATACATTTCACCATGAGTTCTTGCTTATGCTACAATATCGTAAATTATATTCAAAAATATTAAATTTTTGTTTTTTCCCCAAAAATTTATTATTCATATTTTATATTATTGTGTTATAAACTTAAGTTGAAATTCAATATTATAAAAAAAAATAATTTAGAGAAAACATCACTGATATGGCACAATCTTAAAAAAAGAGAAAAAGATAGGTATTATATTGCATTTGTTGATTTGTTGGTAAGCAAACATTTTACCATTAATATTTAGTTCTGTAGTCTTTGTTTCTCATTACAGCTTTCCACCTGCAACCCATAGTTTCCATGAGTTTTTGGCATTTTATATTGGGTATTGTGATTTTCTTTGAGAGTAGGCGAAGGGTAGACATTTTGAAATATATTTTTTTCAAAGATTCATTTATATCAGATGCTATTATCTTCCCTGATGAATGGATCAGTTTTAACCATTCTTATACTATAACTGCATCCGTGTGCACATTAGCATTGTGTACGCAAAATTGATAACAATAAATATAACACAGAACATAACGGAATCAAATGCCACGGCACATAGGCTAAGGATGATTGAGTTGTTGTGGGGTTAGTCTTCCCCTGAGTGTACGCGTCAGTGTAAAAACTGTGGCTGCGCGTTTCTTCCAAAAGAGCTGTCGATAGAAATGTTATTCAATTATATTTCAAATCGTCCAAGCGTTTGCAATCGTGTCCAATCTGTGGGTAAACATGATGAAAAGATATAGCGATTTATCATGAATTCTTGTCACCAAATTATTTGGTGACCCACCCAGCCACAACCACAATTTGGTGTTAGTTCTGAAACCCGTTTTGTTATTGGTTAATATGATTTGGTGACAAGAATGCACACCTTGGCAGTACATTCTTCTCACTAAATAATTTGGTGACGAAACAAAATGCAATTGAAAATAATTCAGTCGTCATTAGTTCACTTGTCAGAAATTCATACCGCATACAAAAAAAGGAATTTGCGTCTCCTAATGTTATTTCTATCTTAATTAAAATTTAATTAATATTTATTAATAAAATCTCACCTAATGTTTCGGTTATATTTGACCAGGAAATTATAAACATTAATTTTATTCTAATGCTGTAATGCTTACATTATGTAATCACAATTAATTACGATTATATAAAAATAAGCTAAAACACATGTGCGTCAAACTGCCGGAAAAGCTGGCGCACGCGGTCAACGGCTTCCGTCTAGGCTGCTTGAGTTGCTGCTGACGCCGCCGGCCGCTGATTGTATTTCATTAACATTCTTGTGAGCATGCGTCTGTTGCTAATACCTAGCGCACTTATGCAAATGTCCCTCTATATATATACTCACCAACATGTAAATTACACCTATATATAGCAACGCGCATAAAATATATGCGTCTCTGCTTATCAAAACTGTAGAATTGCATTTGCACATGCCACTTAGCATTTAATGCACTCACTCACTGGTGTGCGATTGTGCACCCATTCAAATGGTAAAGTCTATATTTGCATTTTTAAACAATAAACAGAAATTCTATATAGTTGATTCTCGCTGTGAACTTGCTAGCTCGAGTTGCCCAGGCTAAGCGACAGACGCTGGCGTCTGTATATAGATTAATTGTGATGAAAATACACTAGTACAGTATACAGCACAGAACAAGTGGCATAATCTTGCACTGTGCATTGTCTTGAGGCGCTCGCCGCGTGCATTTCACAAACAACTCAAAGTACTGCACTTGTGATGCACTTTGTGCCATTGCAAACGAATCCCTGCAAGTGTTTCCCCGCTGCGTTGCGTCTGTCGGTAGTGGTATATGCGCCAAATGTACATGTTTTTTTCGTGGTGTACGTGTATATACCTTCAAGTGCATAAAGCCGTACTTACTGATATTTTAGTGTGTTTTATGCGAGCTAACGCGGAAACAGCTGATATTCGCTCTCATTGCACCTGTGAGCGAGCAAACATTATTCGTCAGCGACGATCGACGTCACCCGAGAGAAATGTGGCAGAGCGCTCTCGTGGAAAACTCTACATTGGCACTGAGAGAAAGGCCCGTTTTTAGTCCAACATTTCACCTCCTCCACATCGCATATCATCGATAAGAAAAACATGGTGAAAATTGTGTGAGTCTTCACAGAGCGACGCGTCGTATGCTCTCTCAGCGACGGCGCACTCACTCGCTCTCAAACGCTCGTACGCGTTCGGCACGCTTATAAAATGCCCGCGGCCAGTCACTGAACGGTTAGTCTACACAACGACTTTGTCCGGTTCACATAATCACGCACGTCTTCAAATCGACCACAAAAAAGCTCTTCCGGCCCAATTTTTCATAATTCTTGTTAGTGCAATTGTGCAGTTCAATTCGGAAAATTTATTCTTATATTTCCTGAATTTCATTTGTGTAAATTGTGATTGTGTGAGTTCATACTTAAAGTGCATAATTGAATTTTGTGAATTCTGTCTGGCCACGTTGTTGTTTTTTGTACTTCACTGAGGGACACATTAACTTGTAAATCTCTGACATACGCGCATTATATTTATTGATTCTTGATGCGGCTGCTGCTGCTATGGATATATATATATATATATTTTACATTAAACGTAATCTCGCGCGTCACAACAAGCATGAGGTCACGCAATTTGGGGGATGGTGAATTCCGCCGCTCCGGTGGCTGCAACCACCCCCTCGAATTGATGCTACATCTGGCGAGAGACATTCGAACTTGTCGCGTGTTGGCCTATATTCGTTAAACTTTGTTGATGCGGACCTAATGCGCGCACTTGCAAGGGCATGTAGTGGTTTGTGTGAGGTGCTGTTTTGCTTGTGATTTCGTGGTTGAGGAATTTTTGGTGTGAGGTTTTTGTGTTTATGTAGCCGAATTTAATTTATGATTGTCTGTTGGAAGATATGAGTTTCGGTTATTTAAAAAAAAATTGAGATAAATTTCAATTTAGAAAATTTTTTGAATAATTTAAAAAAAATGATCTAAAGTTTTTTTATACGGTTTCACTTATTTATCGTTTCAAGTATTAAAATACTTTCATGCAATGATCAGGCATTTCAAGAATTTTTGGCAATCTAAAATTTGTTTTTCACACCACGGACTTTTATGCATATATATATATATATTTTTTAAAGTAATTTAATTCGTTTTTAGTGCACATTTGCCTATTCAAAAATAATGAAAAAAAATCTACGACATGAAAATCAGTTGAGTACAAATTTATAAAAAATATCTATCTATTAGAATATTGTTTTGTGGGTTTTAGGACCTATCACATAATTGTTTTTTTAACAATATTAGATCGATGGAATTCGAAATTAAAAGAACTCTTAAAAAAAAAACAATTTCAGTAACAAATATTTCAAAACTGCAATATGATTTTATTTAAAACTTATACATAATGCAAAACAAATTCGAAATGCTCTAAAATTCTTAATTCGTGTACCACATTTCCAAACTGCATCAATATATAATTAAAATGAATTAAATAATAACGATAAAATTTTTAACATAATATCTAGATAAACCTCATTTTTTATTTTAATACATAAGACATAAGTCATCAAAAGTATTATACATATTTCAAATCCAAAATTCGTGTAATCCAGATATTATTATGAAAGTAATCACGATAAAAGAACACATGAAATATTTTAAACCCATCTTAAAGGTTTTTTTTATATAAAAACACAAATTTAAACTTTCTCAAATAATTCATGTCTCCCCACAAATATTTAGCAAAATGATATTTTTTATTTTTAAGGAGCACAAAACATTATTTATTTACTAAGCTCAATGTTAATCTACTGTAAGCGACCAAACAAATGCTGAATATTCGCAAATATGGAATTAATAAATATACCAATAATTTATATTTATCGATATTTTAACGTTTTTTATTAATATATAAATATTTTTTTATCGATTATTCATTCGCCAACGCATATGTTACACAATCCTCATACCCGTCAAAATAAACACTGCATATACCCTTTTATGAATGCCAAATTACATTACCCTCGCGAAATACACGACTCGCAGCCAGACAGAATTCTTATTTACCTACGCTGCGCCTCTTTTGTCGCGTCGAAAGAAAAATCAATTTCTTCTTACTATTTTATAACAAAAGTCTTAAATTTCCGGTATCATCATAGTAAAAGTGTTCTAAAATTTATATCAAAGAAAAAAAGCAATTGTGATATAATTTAACTAAACAAACAAACTAAGCAATACACGCTTTAAAGAAAGCGAACATTTGTGATACAAGAAAGCATCTATATTTATCAACAAACAAATATAGAAAAAAAATCTATTTAAAAACTTCCAACGATATACGCGCGTAAGACAACATACACACACACATAACCATAAAATGGCCACATACGCTGCATACAAACACATCGAGCTCTACAATGTCGGCAAGGCAAAGAAAAGGTAAGATTTCATTGCGATTCGCGGATTTGTTATATATTCTTTTTAAAAACGAGCAACAGCATTTACCCGCGCGGTTTCCGCATGATATCCAGCTAAGATAAAGATCACTCTAAGTTAAAAAGTGATATGATGCAAATGCGCGAGAACTCTCACGCGCAAACACCGTTATATAAAAAGAGTTCTTTCGCGCTCTAAATTAATACAAATATACATTGATTTATGCGTGGATGTGTAAAGTGTAGATTTCGCGCATTTGGCGAGAGCAACCCAGGGAATATACTTCTTATGCATAAAACGAGCGTCTTGAATTGTTAATGTGCCAACGCGAGCTTTTTATGTAGCCGTAGGCTCGCACGCGTGTATTTCTAGCCAGTATAGATATAGGCATAAGTAAATTCGATTACCGTTTATTTATGTTAGTTTTTCATCTTATTTTATATAAAACACATATACACACAGTCATTCATTATATAGTTCGAAGAAAAACAATGCAAGTAGCTGTGAGTAGTGTGTCGGCTTTTTATCCATTACATCATTACCGCCCGGCCCGTCGCGTCGTCGCCGCATTGCGTTGGTTTTATAGCGTATCGCTCTGCGGTGTTAACAGCTAGGCAGGCAGCTAGTTAACGCAGACAGCGAGGCGCGCGTGCGCATGCTGAATTATAAGTTCATTGCCGTCGTTATGAGTATAACACTATATATACTATATATATTATATTTATGTACATTCATCGGAGCAGAATTAAAATCCAGAGAAAAGTAAACTCGTATATTTTATCGCGCAATGTGTTTTTGTATATGGTTAAACACTATTTAGCGAATCGACATCAGCAGTATATATATAAATTATTCACGCTCTTTCGGATATATATGTGTATATATATGCCACAGTATTCACACACACAGTGTCGGTATTCGGTGCCAGTGACTTTTGTCACCATGCGAGATTTCTGTTTTGTGACCGGAAGTAGGACTTTGGCTTTTCTTGATGAACAAAATGGGACAAATGAGGTTTCTTGTCGAGACTATATTACTCCGAGAATTGGGTGTACGCCAGTTTGAAAATATAATAATCGCAAATAAAATAATATCATAAAAAATTCGATTATCGGAAATACGCAGAATATATTCGTAAATATTTAATTAAAAGTATAGTATTATAAAAAGTAAAAAAAATATAAAGAATCTCGAGAAATATTTTCATATTATAAAAAAATTGAAATAATATTCAGAATACCGAATATTACACGAAATTTGAGATTGATATTCTCGACGGTACAAGTACAGAGGAGAGATCAATAATGTCAAAAAATGTATCAATTTTTTTTAATGAAACTGACGGTTTTTGATTTTGGGACGTAATGCCGTTTTCCCAAAAAAAAAATCTAAAAACTAAAATATAAATAATAAAATAAATACTAAAAATAGAAATATTTTCAAAAATATATATAAGGAGTGTACCGAATGAAATTAAGCTAAAATTAAAATTAACGCGTAACCATAGTAACCAAATTATAAGTTATTAAATACCGTTGAACACATCAACAATTGTCAGTTTTGGGTCTTCTTTAAAACAATAATGGTTAATTCACAAATAGCAAAGCGTCAAGAAATTAAAAAAGATCGTCAACACAATCTTAAAGAAGAGAGAAACCTCTGTACGAGATGTGGCAAAAAAATGCCATTTATTGCATCACATAATGGTCCCGTGTTCTTTTGGCCAGACTTAGCTAGTTCTTACTACGCAAAAGACACAACGCAATTCCTGCAGAACAACAACGTGGACTTTTTATATTATGGTTCAACGATTGGTTCGTTTCAGAAGTTTGTAAATATTTGACTGATGTGGGGCTTTCTTTAAACGTGTTGCTAATTGTTGACAATGCACCCGGTCATCCCTGTATAGAATACCCTAATGAGAAAGCAGTAATTTTAAATGTTTACGTCAAGTTATTTTTATATATTTTTGAAAAGTCAGGTCGAAAAAATCAGGTGGCAGACCAATGTGTTTTTAGAATGTAGAACTTTTTCTTGCTATTAATAACCAATTTCTGAAATAGGTTATTGATTTGGAATAACGGAACATTACTGCCATCAATTAACATATACACACGCACCCTGTATATAACAATAAGTGTATGATG
>JANSTU010005552.1:0-31923 GCA_027564075.1 Bolitophila hybrida
TCTCCTGCCAATTGGATGATTGGTAAAAGTTGTCCAATTGTTCAAAATTTGTCTTTCTGAAATCAAACATCATCACTGGAGAATATTGAAAAGTGACATTACTCATGCATCACGAAATCTATCATTACTAATAACATTACACACCATTTTAGCATAACACTGTAATTTAAATATTAACCCCATTGTTTTGACCGATGACATATGAAAAAAACCTTTTATATATTTATATACAATTGAATACTTTATGGAGTAAAATTCTAAATTGGAAGGAATATAAATTCCACTGTACCTCCCCATTTTATTTATTATTCTTTTTCAATACTTATTATTTAAAGTCATATTTTAACTTTTTATACTTGGAGCAATAGAAGAATAATTTTTATTTATTTTATGCCAAATATTATTATTTGTGTGGTAAAAAAAACATTAAAACTCCCATTAGTTAAATTAAAAAAAATATTATTAGGTGATATTTCAAATATATTACATTATACCTTTTTTCAATAAAATTACGCTTTTATTTTAAATACCAGTAATATAAAATCAATTCATTTAATAATATCGATATGTATACGATAATATTTCAAATATCATAACCTTTTAGGTCATTAAAACATTGAAAAATCACAATTTAATAGAAAAGTTAAAAATAAACTATTTATCTAAATTAACGTATGCACAAAATCATAAATATAATCATATAAAATGTATATGTCAAGCCCATTCATAAATATTATCGCGCAAAAGGGAATCACGAGTCTGCGCACTGCGTTCGTTGGAAAATCGTAGGGTTTTTCCGTATATATTTGTATATATGTGTACATAGTATATAGCTTGTTAGTTGCACCGCAGCATCGTCAACTTTCCCCCCATGAATTGAATGCGTCGTGCGTGCGCATTTCTGCAAAGCGGGGAAATAATTTCCGTGGCTATATAAGGCAACCCTAAGAACATTTCGCTTCAGATGTTTCAGTTTCAACAAGTGTCCGTGAAATCGGAAAACAACAACCGGTATCATTGTGGTGCTGTCGCTTCTACAAGTAACAAGTGTGTATTTATCAGAAGTGCGCGGTCGTGGAATTAAATATTATCGCGAATTTCGGTAAATATTTAATATCGCAGTATTAGTGGAAAACTCGTAATAAAATCAAAGTGCTGAAATTATCGACGAGTTTTATGTAAGTGTGGATAATATATATTTTCATTTGCTTGTAGATAGATAAGTTGATAAGTGATTTGTGCCTAAGTGCGTAGTTGTTTTTATTACTTGTCTGGTTGTTAAGTGATTTTTTTTGTGGAAAAGCCAGTGTTGTCTAACTCTATTTTATGGACTAGGGAAGGTTTAAGTGTTTCACGATTTTCATAGTGGTTTATTTATCATTAAATAATTTGATTCAATATCATTTAATGGTCATTTTGGAATTAGGATTAAATTAATAACTATGTATAATAAAGCAAAAGTAGTAAATTATTATTTATTAAATCAGAATCATTAAAAATAGGTGCATTTAAATTGAAAAAAAATATACCGATTTTTTTTTTAAAGTCTAAATATATTGTTTTTTTTTTTTAAAAATAGAGCAAACGAATCTAAATTTGATAAAAATCTGTGTTGAGATAAAAAAATAAATAACTATGGAGGAATATGGTAAAAATTGTACTGACCAATAATATGTTGTACACTAAAAATAAAAAGTGCATATATATAAAATAACGTTATCCTGATTAATATTTAAAAAAAATCTGATTACAATTACATATATTTCAGATACAATAATTTACCTAAATATTTAAAAATGCTGTTGGGCGCTAGTATAGCCGTGCGGGGTTTGTCGAAGCTGCACCATTTTTAAATATTTAGCAGCAAATTTATTTGTTTTTTATTAGCACAGATTTTTGACATCTGCTCATTTTTTTTTTCTATTTATATTTTTTTTAAATATTTAACTGCTTAATTTGTAATGTTTGTATTCAAAATGTTTCATATATTGAAATATTGCCGTATAATTTAAAATATTCTCCAACGAAATAAATAAAAGTGCCCTTCAAACATAAAAAATGCTCTGCGTAATAATAAAAACACAATTAGTGTGAAATTGGCACTCAACCATAGATTTTATGGACCTATATTCTGAAAGACCTATTCTCAAATTTTATAAAAAGGTTTCGCGTCTATCGGCAAAATTAACATCCTTTCTATGGATCATGGCAAGTCCGTGAAAATACGTAGTCACTAACTAATACACATTTTATGTTGAAAATTGCTTGTGGCTTCGAACTCATTAGACGTTAAAGAGTGAATATTTTCTATTTGTTTTAAAAGGTTGGCACGATAAATACGTGACTGAACCAATGCTTTATGAATTTGTTAATTGCGTTATTTAGGAACATATATTAACATAAATTGTTACTACTTCAAAAAGGATCTGCAATGAACACATAACATACATCGATAAATGTCTATAAAAACGGTTTTTTAACATAAATATAAAGGATATGGCATGTACGTACATGTACATGTTTACATTTCCATATTTAAGAAGGAATGCCATATACAATATCCATTATTGCATAATTTATTTTAATGCTACCTCATTGTAAATGTAAATCATAAAATTCAACACGGGTTTTTGTATATTTTTGTATATTTAACATCAAAAATGTGTTCAGGTTTTTAATTCGAAACTTCGAAGATTGCTAATTTATAATGTGTAGTTTATTTGTATATAAATGCTAAGAAAGTAAAAAAAAAAAACAATTAGATATTTTAAAATTTTCATCTGATGAACCACTAGCACAAATGTGGATAAATTCAATTCTGAATAATCACTAAATAGCTGGTCTATACAAAACAATTAGAGTGTAATAATTAGTCTACATTTTGAAAAATAAGATTATTCATAGGATACACGAACTGTGCCATAAAAAAATCCAAATTCTGTTCTTTTAAGGAATAACTATATTAATAAAAAAAATATAATTAAAATAGTTTAGGACAGTTGGAAGATAAAGAGAATGAATCTGAAGTGTTATCATTTGAAGATAATTATACTGATGGTCCAAATGCAATGATCTGGTATGATTTATTTGGTCTTGCAATCTGAATGTTGTGGGTTCGCTGCTGGTCATATGTAATATAATATATATGTCTAATATTTAATTTGATTAATGTATTATTCGAATTAAATATAAGAAATATATATTATAATATTATATAGTATATGACCTGCAGCGAACCCACAACGTTCAGATTGCAAGACCAGACCTTAAACCACTACCCCAACGGCTCATATCCAAACCGTTTTGTTATTGCATACACTTTTGAAAATCTATTTCAGTTTCGGCGATGGTATGGCAGTAAAATGGTCTTACATATGAGATCTGGGAGGCCTAGTTTTGGCAAATAAACTCCGGAAGCGTCATGTCATGTTCAAAAACAATAAAATAAATGTAAAACTTGCTGCGCAAAAAGTAAGTAATAGTGTAGCCGATGCGTTGCTCTATAGCAAAAATAAATATGAGGAGTTTAAAGATTGTGGAGCTATACCATACACATCATTCAAATTACGAATAAAATGTTCGATATGTTGAATAACCGAAATCTAACTACACTAAATTTCAAAATTATTAGTCATGGTGAATTAATTAATTCCAAAAATCGTGGTGGGTTGTTGCATTCACAAAAAAATGTTTATGACATTTGCAGATTGGTTGAAGAGCAAATACGCCAATGGAAAATAAGAAATAAAAATGGATGAGCATACAAAAAAATCAGTCTATTTTAGATAACTAATATTTAATTTTAAAACGTAAATGTTTAAATTATTAAAAGCAAATATATTATATGAAATTTAAAATGTCCCCATAAAATACCGTCAAAAAATAGATTACACTATTGATACTGAGTAAAAGTGACTAACTTTTTTAGCAATTTGTGAAGTAAATTTAAAAAAAGCAGCGAACTGTGGAAATTAATTCACAGAATTTTGAAAACAATTGTTGGAACCATTATTGAACCATTGATACATATCATATGCACATCAGTTGAAAAAAATATTTTATCTATTTAATAGGCACATAAAATTGCATCTAATGTAACATGAATTTTAATAACATATTAAACTTTTTTTATATTTATGTGTATGAATGACACCGTATATAAATTAAAAAACAATCCACACCCACAATTTGAATTCGATATTATGTATTATTATTAATTATTTCTATTATTATTTGGCCCATACATGTCAAGAATATGATAATTTAATCCTCTTCTCAGTATTGTCTAGATTTTGATGAAAAGCAATGCAAATGCAATTTCTTTGATTGTATTTCAAAATATGTTAATCAATAATATATCAAACATAATACATAAATGAAATGAAAATCAATAATGGCACATATTTCTATGTATTGCCTTTAAATATAATTATAATACATGAGATATATTTCAAGCTATCAGAACCAGCGATATTTGAATTGATAAGAGTTGACACACAAGGATTACTTGCTGCTTCAGATTATTGATATATCATTTATTTATTCCAATACGGTGTCTAACTCTAATATCTCTAGATAGATTTAGATTTTCAAAATAAAAAATTAAAACTAGATTTTTTTGATATATTTAACATTGGACATGCAGCAATAAACTCAACAATTTTCTATTATTAAAAAAAATAAGCAATTGTGCTCCGATAAAAAGTGTGCAACTAAAATCAGAATATTAAGTATAAATTATTTGGTGCAAGGTTTTGTATAAGCACAATTAGACGGTGGTCATTATAATATATTAATCGATGCATATTTTTTGAATTATACAGGAGCACAATTATTTAAATAAGCACTGATAGATATAATATAAATAATAAAAATATAAAATAAAATAAAATAATAATTAAAAAATATGCATTGCAGATATAAATAGTTTTATTTATCTCTGACATATATGCGCATATCAATTAGAAATATGTTATATCCGCATCGTTGTGAACCGCGGCTCGTCATTCTTACCATAATTCAGTGTGTCGCGTTCCTAAAAAGTGAGTAATAGAAATAATAAAAAATTTCGTCGGTAGTCCATGTATATAAATCAAATTTATTCATGTTCTTTGTGTCAATGAGGCTTATGTTTTAAAAATGGCCGATTAAAACTTGCGTAAAAACGCGCCCTTATCAATGTGTTTTCTTCCGTTTTTGATAATATTTTGAAGATATCGAAAGGACAGTGCCAGCAAAGCAAACATTTTGGACCAATTCTAACTACATGTTGAGGTATTTATAAAAATGTATACAATAATTCAACATTTTAGACTATCATCCAAGCTGAGAATTTCAACGTAAACTGTTTAAAAAGGGCCTCAGGTGTATTTATTGGGACAAGTGTATGCTGCAACGGTAAACGTCATCGTAATTGTCAACCACTACGTGTTCAAAAATCATCTGGATGGATATAAATATTAAATATTAAATTATATTGTACTACAAAAAAAATGATTTATTTATGCAAAATATACTTATTTCTTGTACAAGCTGAACTACAGACATAATGCATTTTGGACAAATACACTTTATTCACCGTGGATAAGTTGTTGTTTACCATAGACAAGATGATATCCACTGCAGGCAAGATTATTTGGTTTGGAACAAATATATTTTATTCACTGTGGACGAGACAAATGTATCTACAGCAGGTATCGTCTTATCCACTGCAGATAATGCAAAAAAAATATTTATTTGATGTCATTTATATCCACGGTGAATACATAATGTTGTTTTTAATATTGATCAATGATTTAATAATACTACTAGACAATATTCAGTGCACTTTTTATATCAGACTTCTTGAACTTAATCTATTCACCGATCGATGCTAACGCTTTGTTGATAGCATAATTATCTTGTCAAATAAAAATATACACGCGTACTCTTCGATGTCTCAGCTCACGGAAATTAATCATTTAATAACCCTCTATGCAGGAAACACCCACGCACATTTTCCGTAAACACAACCATACGCTTAAAGCTTAATGACCTTGAGTAATGAAAGCCGATGACGTAAATTGTACAAATAATTTGCACGTCAAGTTTGATGATACCATATATTCAAAATCATATGCATTTACCGTATATGAATATATACCTATATGTATAGAAAGATTATATTGTACTATTTATCATAATTTTGGTTTATGTAGTATACAGATTATCTAATTAGCAATAGTATTACTTGCCATTTCGTTTATATACAAAATAAAACCATATATGGTTCAGCAGAGCTTTGGCGTAGGAGTTGGAGCTTCTATTTCACATAAATTATGCATTCTATATAAATTTGCTCTTACTTAATCCTCACTTTATTTTGATATGGGGCACTATTTTACATATTTAGTATGCCAGCATAATACATATAAGAACTGTATGTTTCGTTTGAGGCTTTTAATAAGAAAATCATGTTGTGCTAAATTAAAATGAAAAGTACGATGACTTTGACATATTCATAGAATGCAGGCGTCACGATATTGTTTCGTAAAGCGTGTTAAAGTAACTACATATATTTATTATCTGAAATTATTTGGTAGTGTGTATTTGTATGGGATTATAACTATTTTCATCATATATGTATTAATTGATGAGTATAAGGTAACTAAGCCGATCCTATATCTTTTGGGTAACAGTTAAATCTAAAAATATATGACTGCAACGTAAAACTATAGGCTTGAAGCAAACACTTTTTTGTGTTTAAGTAAAAGTCAAATAAACTATATTTTAAAGTAATTTTTACTTGTAGAATATAAATATATAAATATACATTTTAAATAATTTCTATTTAAGTATTTTATTTTGTTGTGGCTAATTGATAGATGTATAACGTGGTGGCAAAGTAAAATATTTAAAAAAATCAAATATATATAAAACCTATTAAATAATTTTATACGATTTGATTCGTTTTTTTTTGGTTATGTACTCCTAAACGGCTTTATTTACAAAAAATGTTCTACAATATTATATATATGAAAAACTGTATAAAACTATTATCTATACTATTAGAAATACTGTAAAAATAAGAAAAGATTTTACTTTATAGACCACGTTTTAGAGTATTACAATCTTTTAAATCCTTTGAAGAGAGAACGAACTAGTCATTTAGTTGCTATGAGGCCAGATACTGCGCAGACCAGCAAATATAATGGATGATGCTTTAGAAGCGTGTTCGGTCCATGTAAGTTTGCTATTTATTATTAAACCAAGCGAGTATGAAAAAACTTCATTATTTAACATAAGGGATATTGGATGATGATTGGAAGGTGAATTTAAATTGCAAAGATAGTATAAGCGAACATCATATGCAAATAGGTGATAATTTATTGAACTTTAAAGTACAAATGGAAAATCGTTGATGAATATTGAAAAAAAGTAAGGGACCAAGGACTGACCCTTGAGGAACACTGCCTAACAAACATTTAGCTTTAAAACAAGCTTAATACAATATATAATACGAACATTACATCTTGTTACTAGCTTATTGTGTAGTTTGTTGGGCGGTTGTAAAAGGAAGGAAATTAGAAAGATTACCAGATATATCAACACATTGCTAATACCACCAGCAATGTGTTGATATTTCTGGTAATCTTTCTAATTTCCATCCTGTTACAATAGCTTTATATGAGACCAGACGATGTTTGAGAAAAACCAAAAAACCAAACCAAATGAAAATCAGACTGATATTTATTTAATAGATTATGTCCTCGTAGTGTGATTGTGATTAAGGAGTGGTCAGTAACATTTTGGTTTTTCTCTGCATATTATTTGCGTTGCGTTGTTCGTTAACATTTTGAACTTTGCAAAATTGAGAATATTTCCATCACTATCACTAAACAATGCCTCTTGTTGGACAAGAATTACATACACACAATTTTTGTCCTCTGTTGCATTGAGCTACGCCATATTTTCTAGAAGTGGCTTTTTATATGTATAATATTTGGATGTTTCCGGATAAATGCAAGAATGACGTGTTCTCGACTTCAAAAGAGCGGTCCAACATTCCGCATTGAAGCAGTTTTCCGAGAGTTAGAGCCGAATCGTAGTACACTGCTCCAGGATTCAGATGCGGTTTTGGACTGAATTTCAGACACCTTGTTCACAACAAAGGTTTTTTACTATTAGATGATTTTCGGATACAAGCGAGTGGCACCATTGAGTCAATCAAGAATTCAGTCATTCGATCGGCTGGAACAGACTTAAAAACATTTTTGGAATTAGAAGCCTATTAACTTAACTGCATTCCAGCTGTTTCTAATAACTGTAACATTTAATTTTGCAAATGAAGCTTTTTTCAATATAACAAAACTTTAGTAATTTTCTATAGAAAATCTGTGCAAAATTCATTTTCTAAAGGAAAACATGTAAAGGTTAAATACTCGTAGTATTTTATACAATCATACTTTTAAAAGAAAAACTGTAAAAAAACTGTCTAAAACCCGTGAACAAAGCTTAAGTGATACATGCTATTTGTGTCATAAAACGGCCATCAATCAATCAACAAATATTATTTTCCTACCAATTAGAAGGATTATAAATGAAATGATAATATTTTTTATCTCAATTAGAAGGATTATTAAAAACGATGTAGTTATTGTTTAGAATGTATAGGTATTAAATGATTAAATCATGCGTATATTTTAAAAATAAATGTTCAGTTTAATTTCAGAATGGATCGGTCAAAAATAGATTTATTCAGTTATTTTTTTAAAACCCATTCATTGGAATACAATTGTTTTTAGTACTGAAATACTTTAATTATATGATATTTAATACCCACAACTAATCCCTGCAAATGTTATCGATTATATGACTGCATTATTTCATGATTTTACAAATAACATTTTCATTGTTTATGTCTTTCAGGCAAACAATTTGAACAACATATTTATCAGGATTATATTCAATTTAATATACTTGTTCTTGTATTTTCCTATATCACATTCAAGCGAAACATGAAAAGACATTATCAAATAGGCAAAACAAAACAAAACAAATCGAAGTCGAAGATGTTTATAAAAAATAAATAAAAATAAAAATAATATTTCAGAATTTGCAATTTGTAAAAGAACTCGCTCACCACAATCGTGTGTTGGTGGCAGCTAAGCAAATTTTCTTTTATCTCACCCCAAAAACAATTTACTTCGCACAAGGTTCTTACCGCCTAGACATGCATATTATTATGTTTGCTTTTATCATATAATTATACATGTATATTGTATATTTGTGTCTTTTTAAAAAATACCATTTCAATATATATATAGTATATAGTATTTTAGAATAGTAATTTATAAAATTACTAAATTAACATACTTGTATATCTATCTATATCAAATACCATGCTGTGCTAATTTTTAGTTTATTATGTAATTTTAGTAAGTAATTTTAATATTTATGTTGTTCACCAAACAAATCATACTCGTATTAAATTAACTCAATAATCTTTTCTTTTGCAGACATTTTCCGCATCATCAAAAGACACATGGTCAATTAGTTACGCATTCTTGCCAGAATATAGACAAATGGGGAGCCACACACATTTGTTGGCTGTGACGATGATTTTGGTGTGTAGCACGGCTTTTATTGCAGGCAACCTGCACTTTCCGCTTGACGAAACCGCCATTTTCGGAGAAAACGATCGGTCCGTGTATGATCCGGGAGTTGGTAAGTGCATTTAGTTAATATAAATATATATATATATATATATGTGATTGGCTGATAATAAATTAAGATTGTGTGAATGTATGAAATATGTGTAGACATTTTATGTTAGTATATTTGATATATAGATGTATATGGAATTGTATACCGAAATAACATTTGGATAATTTTATAACGATGATGGTAATTACAAAAGTAAGAGATAAAGTTTATATTAAATTTTCATATTTTTAGTAGAGAGTGGTAACGAATTCGCATCTACTTCTTCTGCCCACGTTCTCTTATTATTTGAACAATCAATAACATGAATACTAATAAATATTCTGGCTGAGATGTTCTTATTTTGGTTCCATGTGTTTTGTATTGTTGTTTCATATCAATGTTATTGCATAAAACAATCAATGGAATTGGCTTTATCTATCTAAAGTTGTGCGAATTTTGCGTCCAAACATTCGAACAGCTGCCGAGTAATTTCCCAGAGTCGACCTTGGTGTTATTAATCTCCTCTCCCTTGGATGTGTTTAGGGCACGTTTGAAAGTGTCTACAAAGCGTTCTGCCTGTTCTTTCGATTGTGGACAATATGTTGAAGACCAGAGATGTTAAATGCCGTGCATGTTACAAAAATCATGAATCTCACTATCGACGTAAATTGCGCTCCATTGCCGTATACCAATGTAACTAAGGACCCAAATCGTCAGAAAACTTCGAGAAATGTAGCAAAGTCAATGTGGATTCTAGACCAAGGATGCTTGGGAATAAGCAACGATGATATTACTGTATTCACAGGTGCTTTTGCAGTAGAAGCACGATAAGAACATTGACGAACAAGATTTGCTATATGTTGGTCTATATTGAGCCAGTAGATATAACTGCATGTTTGAGCATTCCTGGGTGTCCAATGTGAATTTGAACTTTATTCTGAAAAAAACGAGAGAAAACGAAATTATAATTCGTTTTAAAAGCCATAAACAACCATTTAGCTTGGGCAAAGGCCTGCATAATAGAGGTTTCTAGGTTTTTTCGGCTTTAAGCCGATGTATAATTCTGTGTGTATTTGGTCATACATTTATAATGATAAACAAAAGAGGTCCCAGTTTGGTTTGTTTGTTCTAGTAGGCTTGTCGAAGTACAATTCGAAATGCATTTTATTTTCTCATACTTGTATTTTTTTAATAAAATCAAGATGGATACAGTGTTCAAGATCGAACATTTGCTGTATGTATTTATTTGACAGTTCTAAAAGGAAAGCTTTTGTAGCACTTTTATACAAAAGCCTATTTAATTTGTATAGTGACAAACGATGGAAAAAATCACCTTTCAGATATTAAACTAATTTATATTAATTTTTTCAATGATCAAAGTACGTGTTATAATAAATAAGTATAACTATATAAACCACCATTAAATTATCAACAACAATAGCCATAGCTGAGTGGGCTAACGCGTTGGCCTGGCTTATGGTAGGTCGCCGGTTAAATCCCGGCCGGCAGACCGAAGTGTTTTTCGAATGTAGCACTTTAAATCAGAAGGTTCCTCTTGCTATTTCTGAAATAGTTTATTGATTTGGAATAACGGAACAGTGCACAGTAGCTCCAATGGGAGTAGCACAACACAAACAGCACATTAGCATGACCTGACCACTCGTGTGAATGGTCAATGAATCCGGTGTGTGACATCGCACACTGGCCCTATGTCCCACAAGGGATTACAGGATCCAATGAGATGAGATTAAATTATTTAAAAGTACCAATTATAAACCTGGTCCTTCGATGCAATTAAAAGATACAAAAATCTTTAGAAATAGAGACCATATTATGAGCACTAAGAAAACAACAAAAAAATCATATATTTCAGTTACCAAAAAAATTTAAAAATAAACGAACAACGTGACAAAATAGATGTGTTCGACAAAAAAAAAATATTTCCTGTAACTATCCCCACATCTCTTTGCTACCACGCAAAAGGATTCCACGCCTTTAAAATTAAAATTAAAATTAAATTCATAAATTCATTATTTTTGCAAATAACGTAACAAAACACAAATACACGGAATGATCATCTATTTAACTCTTAAAATATAACGTAAAAACTTCGATCATGAATAGACGAAAGAAAGCATCTACGTAACTCCCTTGCCATGCTCACTCATATATAATAATGCAAATTTATGCTTAACCACAGATACTAGCCACTGCAACGCTTACACAATTCCCCTCTAATTTTCATTGTATAGTTTTCTACTTCGATTTAAATATTTATGTGGCCACACGCACACCTACACACTATTAGTGTTGCCAAAGAGCTGGGCCACGATAATCAACAAATTGTCTAACAATTCCCAAAATTTGTAAAAATGCAGCAACACACCAAGTCCTCTCCAATTTTAATCATAAGCTCATCATTAGCTTTATATTTCTATAAATTTTAAAACACTATATGCCCATTTACTTCAGAAGTAAATCCCCAAAAAAAGTAGTGTACTAAAAATAGAATTCTGTATATTTAACAGACAACCCTCTTGCACAAAAAAACTCTGCACTCACAAAGAGTCCTACTACACACCACACCCCGATGCCTACAGTCGTCTATCTATCTTACATATATTTTGTTATAAAAAAGCACTATAAATGTGAAAAATCGTAAAACACAAACCAGGTAATACATTAATTACTATTAGAATACTAGTCTTAATAAACCGTGATATTAGGTATAAATGTAAATTATATATATTTTATCCATTAATCCCTATTCGTGAAATATGGCAACCAAGTGGTGTGATTCTTTAATAATAATTTTCGGCAGAACAAGTTAGTAATTTAAAAAGTTTACAAAATTCTGCACTCGGCGACGGTTGGCGACCGAAAGAATGCAAATTACCAATAATAAATATATTATAAAATTACATAACTTCAAAGTCCCAACCAAAGAATAAAAGTTTTGTGATATTTATGATTAAAATTATGTTTATATGTTTAATACCAATACCAATCAGAATACCAACGATTTATGTGTGCAGCATTAGTTTGAAGTCATGGATATAGCAATAGCAAATCAGATAGATTAAAAATAAAATAATATATTTACGACACTACTTAGTTGGTAAAGCCAATTGTTTTATTAGTCTTTAAAATATAACAGACTCAGACTACATTAAAGCGTGGGAATGTTTAAAAAAAGCGTGACGTCAATAAAAGAATGTTAGTTAACACGCAACTTAGAATGTGTATATCGAATTCTATTCTTAGATCATCCGGAGCATTTCAACAACATCGGCAATGGCAATTTCCACCGGAATGGAGAAAATATCGACAGCAAACTTCATTTTATAATAATTACCCCTCATCACAAGATTGTGATTATAGTATAGGAGGCATAGAGCATATAGATTAAATTTGAAATCGAAAAATACATGTTTCGTGGCACGCAGGCTATAATGTTGGTCCATTGTGTAGTGGTATGTGGAGCTTAATATTTCCTTCCCGTGAAGTATTTCTAATTCTGCCGTATGATCCCCTTGAAAGATTTTTCAAAAGAGTACAGCGGTTTTATGTTGTCAGTTTTCATAAAGAGATATCTCTCTATGAATGACGACATGCAAGGATTAGGGCATGACCTTTTACTGTACCAGTACTGATCCATTCATTATTGTCTAACATGCTTAATGCAGTTAGAGTAGTTTCGCTTTCTATAAACATAGACTAGACAACTACTAGCGCAGCTGTAGGTGCTGTGCGCATGGCCCCTGTTATGCACATGCATGCAAGACGTTGGACTTTTTGAAGTTTTGCGGTGACTGTTTTCAGGCCACCACACTATTAAACCAAATGTCAACATTGGTCGAATCAGGGGCAGTAAATTCCTTTAGGAGACAGACCCCATGTTTTTTTGGTGAGAAGAGAACCAGTGCTGTTTTTGAAGGGTTAACAGACAGTTGCTTGTTAATACTCCATTTTTCTACAATTCTTAGTACTTGTTGCATAACATTTATGATTGTGTTTTCATCCTTTCCGTCATATACATATGCGTGTTGAATCTTGATTAAGGGCTTTTCGTAGCGGAACATCTCTGAGGTTCTCGAAGAGTTTCTTTGAGATGTTCTTAGCTCTTTTTTATAAAGTCTCTTTGCGTTTAGGTTGTTTTTGACAACCACGCACGTTCATACCTTGTTTTGGGTGGGAGCGGAAAATATTTAGTAGCCAAGGATTTAGAGGCCCTTGATTACTCCATTCCACTGCCACGGTGCGGTCGAAGCCACGGTTTGTCGAGTATCAGTAGTAATATCTACTGAACTCGGTGCTGTCGTGTTGTGTATCGTGTCATTTGTATGTGAGGCTGTGTTGTCGGCAAAAAGAGATGGTTTCGATAAATAATATTTCCCACGAGTATAGGGGTAGTGAGAGGTCCACTGCGACAGACACCCTTTTATCGTCAGTAAGGCTAGGCTACTATCGGAGGTAGCCAGATATCCGATAGATACACGATAAAGTCTGGTTTATTTAAGACTTCTAGCCATGCCAAAGCACACTCTCTCGGCACGGTACGTTGGTGAGTTGGTCCGCGATCCAACCTAGTGGTTGGAAACCAATTGCTGCAACGATACAGTGGTTCAGGTAGCGGACTAGCCGCATCTCTCTTCTTGGGAGATAGAGGAAATAAAAGTACGCTATTCTCATACACATGAAGAAAAAGAATGCGACAGGATATTTATATACACAATTCGACGAAACACAGACAGAACATGCACAGTCGCATCACCACTAAATAAAGATATGAAAAAGGTCCTAAAGTGATTCAAAAAGACAGGCGGTATATCGTTTCCTTCAAATTGGGCGTAAAATGCAACTTAATGCAGAATTCAAAGAACAATGCATACATTTTATGAAAGAATATCTCAATGTTGTACAAAAACAGAATACGCATTTCGTGTACTACTGACATTTTCTCAAATGCGACCACTGATCCATGGTCGTGCGGTTTTCCGCATACCGTGTACTACCGGCTTTTGAATACGTCTCTTTATGTTACGAATTCATCTTACTTATTCCTCTTGTTGAATTTAATTAAAGGTTAGCTAAGATTGATTCTTATGTATACGTACTAATTAAATCAACCACATTGACTGTAAAAAACCCTTACAATGACTGTTCGCAATACTAAACGACCCCTAATTTAACCTGTATACCTTTGCTGAAACATATATGTGTGTAGATTTGTCTGTTTGCGAAAGTCAAATGTAATCTTCGAATAATTCTAACAACAAACTTGCAAAACGTGCGTAATTAATATCTTGAATTAGGGTAGATAAAACGATGCAATATATACAAACATATATACTAATTAATACACATAATTGATCCTGATTTCTGCTGTATATATATATGTATACTGTGTGTAATGTACATAACTGTCAGTTATTTTGTTGAATTTCCTGTCTATGAAGTTTCCGTGTGTGTGTTCGGGTATGTTTCGACAGATTTTCATTCATCACGGTCTATTAATTATTACGAAAACGTGACGTGATATGTTTTGGTATTTTTTTGTTGCTTTTTATATTAATATCTGTCTAGATAAAAATTCATTCATAAAATCCATTGATAAATTATAGTAAATCAGAATTGGTAAATTTAATATTTTTTAAAATATTTTCAAACAAAAATAAGACAAAAGTGCAATCTAAGTGAAGTAACTTTACCGTTGTCTTGAATAAATTAAGTATTATCATGTTATAGTAAAACTAAAAAAAAATAAAAATAAGGGACGCGAAAACTACGACGCCGACGCGACGCTCTGAGCGTCTAGAAATTTAAAACCTCGGTCACGACCAGTTGTCATCATTCAAGCAGCACGGACGCTGAGTATATTATCTCTAGACAAAAAAAAACAGGATCAAAGACGTTTGCATATTCTATTTCAAGCCTTTCGGGTACTTTGAATTGTTTTGTTTTTCACAAGATTAAGAGTGAGCGGATATAATATGTCTTAGCATGTAATATATAATCGCGAGTAAAATAATTACTATATGAAAACTAATTAGCGGGACATGATATTATACACACGGGTGCTTGGAAGCTTGTCTAATTAAAAAGTAAACAATATAATTTCGCATTTCATGGAATAATACACAGAATACAATACAGGACGAAGTATTCAATTCAAGAAGGTGAGCATAATTCGAAGAAAATGGGTTAACAAGTTACGCAATAGGTAATACATAAGTCTTTTGTAATATGAAATGAATTGCTTTAGAAATTGGCACAGGAGTAGATGCAATTCATGGTGGTCGTGTCGCTGGAAAATCAATAATTCTTGATGATATTTTCGTATTACATTTTTCTATTAAACACATTTTTAAAAACATATATATATATAAAAAATAACAACCCTTGGTTAAGAAGTTATTTCAAAATTTAGTTCTGGTGGCCAACTGCACGGCATTCGAATGTCAGTTTTTTACCACATATTCAAACTATTTTTTTTATGTGTATTGTAAGTAACGAAAAACGTAGTTGCATTTATGAATAAATTAAGTATCAGAGCAAAGCAAAGCAAATACAATTTTTATTACTATTTTTTATATCTTTTACACTTTATTTTTTAGCTAGCTTTAAGGTCCCAAAATTAAAAAAATTGTATTGATATAAGCAGATTAAGATTTTATTAAATTAAATTAAATTAAAACACCAACATTTATAGTTTTTATATATTATTTTAACATTTTTGTGTTTTAGAAACCATTTAAGAAATTAAATAAAAACAAGAAGGAAACAAATGCCTTTTAAAGTCTTAATCTATACGAAGCGTCTTGTAGGTTGTTTATTTTGTATCTATTCCATAATGTCAAGAAATCTCTATGACTTGTGCGGACCACAGCCCTTAACTATTGTTTTATGTGGCTTGGCGGAGAGAAACAGCAGGTAACAACTTAATTCATAGCTTTCAAAGTACAGTAACATAACTAATATTTTTTTCTGTTCTTTGACTACTTTTTTGCACGCGTTTCCTTCAAAAATTTCACAAGGGAAATGTTTGAGAAAAAGATTTAATTTTTTAGTCATATCAATGCTGTTTTTCGACCCACAAAAGATGAACTAAAACTTTCCAGAAGAGATGATAACCAAATCCTTGTAAAATATGCAATTTGGGAAGGATGTACTTTTCCAGAACAGAAGTTTGGTCATTTACAATCAGAATAGGAGCATAAATTGTTTCATCAATATTGCTATTAATGTTTCTTTTAATCTTTTTCCACAGCACAAAACTGTTCGTATAGTCTTTTTACAATTTGCCATATATGCTTTTAGTTCTGCCTGCTCATTATTCAGTTCTGAATGTGATTTGTTATTTATTGAGGTATTTTTGAATTGCATATCGTCCTTCAAATCTATACGACAAACTTAAAAGAGGTATTATTGAGTCTCATATCATAGTCTCATACGTTATCTAGAAGTAATAAAATGTATAAAAGATATAACAGGTCTATTTTGTATAGTTGTTGAGCATAATAAGACGGTTTGTATTATCTTCCAGCATTGCATTTATGTTACATTCTGCGCATAATGTGGACGGAGACAGACTTCAATATAGTATAGTTCTGCAATGTTCTCACTGGTATTCAAACTTCGGCAATTGGAATAGGTCTCCAATTATAGAGGAATATTTAGCCTGATCATTTATTCTGAATATCAGGTTGAAAAATAAGATGCTGACCATACAAATAATAATAAACTTGTCCAGCTGGAGATTCATACTATATAAGAACGATAATCAAATTTACCACAATTTACCACCGAATATGATTATTTTTTTGCAATCGCTTACAATTTAAAATGAGTAACGAAAAGTGTAATTTCTTCGGTAAATTTCGGTAAAAAATCGGCAAATTGAAAGGTGTATTTTTTATATGTGGGGATTTGTTTGCTGAAACCATGCAAAACTGATTATTGTTTCATGAAATTAATCTGCTGATATAAACTATTTAAAAACGGCTTCAGTTGACAGCCTCCTGTAAAATATTTCGGCTTCAGCCGAAGGTAAAATTTGAAGGCTCAGCCGCTGTTATTTTATCGTTGGCTAACAACTCTGATGTGTACCATATTTATGGTCAACAGACATCATTTGTGTTAAAAAGAAAGTCTTATCTTAACATTTTCTATGTTTATGTATTTTTTGTCAAAAAGCCAATATTATTTATGTTTTAATATTATTTTGCATTTCAAATTATTACCCATTCTTTTTAGACACCTCAGTGGAGTACACCGAACCGATTAAAAGCGATTCTCTTGTTGGCTCATCCGTTGATGTGGATAAATCAAAGAACTCCGATGAATTCTGGTCACCGCTAGATTATGAAAACAACAACGAGGCAGACGTTTTAATTGATCTTAAACAGGATCTCCAGGACGAAGAGGACATAGCAATGAAGTCTGCATTTTTGCTTCGTTTACTAGAGGTAATAATTCAAAATTATACGCAGTAAATTTGAATTCATATAATATCGATTGTATAGAAATCTCCAGACGGAGCCACTTTGCCGTTGGTTTATGTTGAGGATCAACCTAATCAGCCTATTGAGAGTGACACATATCCGATGGAAAAACGCTCGGGACGTTATTACAGACGCTATCCATGGAAACGACAGAACACCAGATTACGAACGTAAGTGTTAAACAGAAATAGTAATGTATAATGTATTAGGGCGTTTCAAAGTTGGTTTTTGTGCGTTTACTTATGTAAAAGAAACTACCAAAAAGGAAAAAAAGTGTGCTCACAAGCCAATATTTTTATTTTATGTATTGCTTTAGATATTTTTTTTTTACTGTTTAATAATAGATTGGAATATTTTATTTACTATTAAAAAAGTCATATTAGTATAATTGTCATATTCATAAAATTCCTTCTTAAACTAAGAAGTGATATTTTAAGTACGAAAAAAGAAACATAATCATGTGATCTTAAACATCTTAAAAAACTAACATAATTACCAGAAACATACAATTAGTTTCGTTAGAGTTTCGGTAAGACTAGAAAATCTTTGTATTAAAACTCTATCGAAACATTATCGAAATTAAACCAGAAATTGATAATGAAAATACCTAGCTTTTTAGCACAAGCACTATACAAACACTGATTAGGGAAAATTAAGGCGACAGTAATTTCTTAATCGTTTAGCGCAAAGAATTTAACCAAATAAAAAGGACAGAACGACGAAAGAATGAATATTGATCGTTTAATGGTGTTTGTTACATGAAATTGAAAAGATCCTGTAGGTATTTCAAAGTTGGAATATAGTGAACATACAAAAAATAAAAAAATAAAAAAAGCCTTTTTAAGTCAAATAACAAACACTATCAGTATTTGTAGACATAGAGGAATCTTTTAATGAAATCAACTTTCGGTCACTTAAAGAAGCGTCTATTAGATTCGGAATTGATGACATGTTGGTAAAATGGATGATTAACATTGGTTAAAATCGCACAACTGGCTGCAATTGTCTTCGTCGAAAATATAACAATTCTCATATCCGGAAAGGATGAAAATCTGTATATACTCGTATAAAAATGGATCGTGGTTTGTTTGGATGAAACTAGAACACGTCTGGACAAATTTAATACTTCCTTGTACAAAATAGATAAGCTTCGCAGTATATTCGCTGAATCGAAAGTGAAACGTGGCTGAAATCACACATTTCCACGAAATCAGTCGAAATTCCTGGCTACAAGCTTTTCAGAGCTGATAGAGCAGTTCGACGTGGTAGTGGCGTAGCCATGTATATTTCCACAAAGCCTACAGCTCGTTCATATTATTCTGTTCGGTGTTATATGTTATATTAGCCACCAGCAACAGTCTAGCTAAACATAATTAATAACATCCTAATATGTAATATGTTCTCCACCAAATTCTAAACAACCATATTTTTAAATACTCTTTCCCATCATTTCCTTCGTCTATTATCATGCATACCTATACGCACTATTACTAAACTGGTTGATTTGACCTTCATTAGTAAGCCGAGCAATCTCGTGACATACACTCAGATTGATAATAGTCATTCTCAACATGATATTCTTATTTGTCCAATTGGAACTGAACTACCATATTTCAAAAGAAATATAAAACTTTTCAATGTTGGTAATCTACGAAGTGAAGCGTTATCTATGCCTTGGAATATCGTATATAATTCCTTGAATACAGATTCTATGGTGCATGTGTTTAAAGATAAAGCCCTTAATCTTTTAAATCGCCACGCTCCACTCCGTTTTTAGAAGTCCTATTAAGAAAAACAGCAACCACCGTTTAATTCGAGAGTTCAGATTGCCTTATTTGAGAGAGATATTGCTATGCGGATTTGGAAAAACTGTGCAAAATAAAAATCTTCATTTAGTAATGAAGAATTTAACAATTTTCAGATATCTTCAGTGCCATCATTTCCTAATGCTCCTTCTAAACTTCATTCGACTTCAACTGTGTCTCCTGGATTTTCTTTTCAGAACATTAATTATATTTACTTCTCCCAACAATTTGTTCTATAAAATCCTACTCTATTGGTCTCGTTAGTTTACCTATTGCATACATTAAAATGCTTCTCCCTGTCATTGCTCCTATTCTACTATACATTTTTTTCAATAAATGCCTCTCATCATCCACGTTCCCAATATAATGGAAATGGGCAAGATTCTTACCTATACATAAAAGTACTTGATCATGTGATATAAAAGATTTCAGACCTAATAGCATTCTTCCTGCATTATCTAAAGCTATGGAAATAATTAAAAAAATCAAAACTGTAATTATCTTGACACAAACAGACCTCTCAAAGAGTTCCAACCAGGATTTTGACGACGCCAGGTAGGTATTTGTTGGTCTTAGGTCCTTTTCTTAATTTTCGAAAAAAGTAGTGCCGTCTTGAAAACCTAACCTCTAAAAAAAACACCCTGTATGGTTGGGATGTGGATAGAGTCTTAAATTGAATTGTCGCAATTGGTAAGCCTAGGCCGAATAATTTATCGTAAATGCACATTTCTCTTATTTTAAATTGTCGATTCTGTTCTAGTCTCAAATGGTTTGTGTCGGATTTGTATTGTCTCAAAATTCTACTTCCCTATTAACAATATAATAATATGACTTTTTAATCGTACCGTAGCTATTTTTTAATGGTGGTGAAAATAAAAATTTTATTCATGTTCTTATTTTTATAATATACAAAATTTTATTGTAAAACAAGTTATTTTGGAAATAAAAAAACTACAATTTTTTTAAAAATATTTAAGGCAATTTTCTTTTATTATTTATTTTGAATATTATATTTGTTTACATAAACAAACAAAAAAATTACTATGACGATGAAAAGTACAAAATTTTTGATGAATCGCCCAATAATAATGAAGTCTTGATCAAAAACCCTAATAATATACGCAAAAAAGTGCTCTGTACAAAATTAAGTAAAGCAAATGTTCTTTTCCAATGCCGCCCTTTTTGTGTTATTGATCGTTTAGTGTTGTCATAAAATGTAGCGAACCATGAAGTACATCGAAGAGGAAATTCATCGTTTGTATATACATACATATATCTGTAAATGTGTAAAGACAGTTTTTTTGCCTTGTATATATATATCTTGTTTTTATACTTCTAGGGGACAAAAACAAAACATTGCCAAGAATCGTTATTGATCTTTTGAATAGGATTTTTCATATACTAACAACAGCAAAATGCTTTGAACTAGCGATTACCTATAATGTGCGTCCAGCTACATTCATACGAGTTATATATATTACACAAAAATCACCAGATGTGGAAAAAAGTTATTTATTTACTCTGCTCATTCGGTTCTTAGAAATAATCATAATCATTATATGACCTATGTATATGTATTTTTATATATAAAATATCAATTTCTTTATGTTTGGTCGCAGCTACGAAGCAGACTCGAGATATCTCTGTGTGCCAAGTCGAGATGACATTTTTAAATTACTTGTTGGACTGCACGAGAACCGAAAAGGAAACCATCAAAAAGTTGTCAGCTTCTGCAACCGGAAACGCCCGGCCAAAGCAATCTTCACCAACATACGTTTTTTGGGTTAGAGCGTTCGCCAAACTGTAAGCTGATGCGTGACGCGCGTCCGAGTTTATTTATATAAAGTCTTTTTTTATTTCTTATTAAATTGAATTTTATGATGTTCTTTTTCGATTGCAATTGTGTGTCATTTAATTAAGTTGTCTTGAATGTATACATGGTCAAGGTCCCATGGGACCAAGACGCCCAGCGCAAGCTTGTCTTAATTTACAAAGTAAACAATAAACAACTTTTGTATGTTTTGTTCGAGAGAAATGATTGCTAGACGATTTACTATATATATTATTTAAAAGGGTTTTGTGTGTGTTATTTTATTAATGCAATAATAATAATAATACATTTAGTTATTCATTTACTATGGCAATTTCATTAATTTTAAAAATAATAATGTACGTACATTAATTTGTTTTATCCAATAAGCACTCGTTAATTTGTTTGTAGTCAATTAATGATTTTTAAATGCAAAAATATATGTTTTCAATATATAACATACCTAACAGAAATTCCAAATTTGTAATAATATAAATATTCACCTTTAAAGATACAAAAAAATACAATTACAATTCATTGTTGCTTATCAGTTTTTACCGATTCATAAAATATACCAATTACTACATTGTAATCCTTATTAAATGAAAACTGTCTTTTGATTAATTATAAATACTATATGTAAATAAATGAAAATATAAATAATTACATGCAATATAAAAAGGGATTTTGTCTAGTTTTTTTGAGATACAGTGTTTTTTCTTTTGATTTTTTAATGCAAGTTACACTAAAATATTACATAAAATAATTTTAAATTGAGACATTATGACAAGCACATTATAGGAATGCACTACGATTGGCCAAAGCTTAATTGGCCAAATATCGATTAGCCGAAATGATACTATAGGACTAATCAGGATTGGCATAATTATACGATTGGCCAACACACCAGATGGTATTTTCAAAACAAATCACAATTTACTATATATATTTTACGCCAAGCCCGTACATTAGCAAATAAACGTTTGATCAACACACGTAAAACGTAAAAAATCAGCTTGGGTTATTAAAAAACAACACAATTTACCATGTATATTTTAAGCCACATTCGAAAGCTGAATTATATGAGCTGTTCTGTCATTCGGATAATCGTATTATTCGGCGATACGATACATTCGACGCATCATGATTCGGCCAATCATGATTCTGCTAATTGACTCCATTACAGAAATACAAGTATGTTAACAAAAACATATATTATATACAATATTCATATAAAATATAAAATAGGTTGTTTTATTTTTTTAAATTACAGTAATAATTGCTATAGGTAATTAATTAAACAATTAATGGTCAATTGTTTAATGCCTGAAAAAAATTCTTAAAATTAGGTAGTAACGGCATTAAAGAAAAATGGTAATTGGTGCTATGTCCGGACTATATTGTGTATGCATCAGAACCTAGCTCTGGAGCTTGTGTCAGGTCACCAAAGACGTACGAGGCCGCGCAATGTCTATTCCTCTTACAATTGCCTTTTTTTGGTAAATTGCTCACAGTAGAGGTCCGAATTAATTGTTTGCCCTAGGTGAGCAGTTCATATAAGATGATTCCCTTCTATCGCTGGGTACTGCTAGTCTATAATTGTCCTGTGCATGTCTCAGTGGTAGTGGCCTCAGTGGACTGTTATTATTCAGTGGATGTGCCCGAGTGTCCTTAACTACACTCTTATATGCTCAGCGTGAGAACACCCACGATACACTCAGCAGAAAAATTAATGTCTCTTAATCCGTCCTTTGCTACCCTTTGACGCTTTGCCGCCCTTTGACCAATACCGTTTTTGCTTGACATTGTCATACGAGATCAACTTTTCATCTCAAGTCACCATCCGCTTCAAAAAGGGGTCGATTATGTTGTTTTTTGTATGCAATTCCATAATTATGCGACTGTCATTTTGTAGGTATTAACACTACATTTCGAATGATGTATAGTATTGCCCGATGCGCTTACCATATCGCTGCTAGTATCGCTTATAGTTTCAAGTCATGTCTTAATACGCCATCGAGCATCACGTTGTAAACAAAATGTACCCAAACGGTCTCCATCGCAACTCACTTTCAAGTCATTTGAAATAAAAAAAAAACAAAACAAAAAATACTAATAAATAATATTTATTGGAGCTTGAAGCTAAAAATCAATCAGAAGAAAGAGAAGATCACACTTAAATTGGACAACAACGTCAGTGGGATTCAATTATATGGAGTGATGCAGCATTAGGTTATAGCCGAGACAGAGTGCAACGAAAAAAGATTTACAGTCTTTGTCGAAAAGTCAAATTTCCATCGTCATTAATAGTTGGGGGGCGTTTGAAAATTACAAAATTTAAAAATCCCGCTATTATTTTTTTCCGTTTTTTTTTTGGCTGAACTTTTTTTGCGGGTTTTTGTATTGTGTGCTTTTTTATGCGTGATTTGAAACTCAGGATTTCATACCTTATCTGCTTGGGGGATGTATGTCGGCGCAATGTAGGTTGTTTACATATTATAGATAGTGTACTGTAAATGCCAGCAAATACAAAATCATACTAGAAATTCACTTTTTACCGTCAATCCCCGACCTCAAAACAGACTATGCTGAATTTATTTTTCAACAAGACGGCGTCACTAAGGCTTGGTCGGAATACAATTAAATACCATTATTGGCCTGGCCATCTAGCTGTTAGATCTATACGCAATAGAAACCTTGTGATGTAAAATGCCAAAACCAAAACACAGTCTGTTGAATTGACAGACCTCTATTGACTTCTATCTGCAAAAAATCTTCAGTGAAATCTATTTTTTTAAAATAATGTCCATCCGGTTGGCAAAAATCATCTGTCATCTGGTAATGGCAAAGGGTATTCGTGAGATTCAATGATGAGTTTAAGATCTTAAAAAAGTTTCTCAAAGTTTCCGAACAGATTGAATCAGATGACCAATTGGTTCCGTGGCGTCAGATTGTGTGATCTACGAGTATATAAGATATAATCGAAATATCCAAGGCAGTATCCAGCTGGAGTTTCGTCGGAATAATGTTTGATGTTGACATTGATGAATTTGTGTCGACCTTCGAAACTATAAAAACAGCTTTTATTTTTGTATAATCTTACTTGCGATCCGAATATCGAAATGCTGTCTTCTTTGCTTTGGGCTATGACCATATCTGAGTGCTTCTTATTTCCGTAATAATTCTCAGGCAGCTTGTTTATAGGCACTTCGGAGCCTCAATACCAATGCTGCATGTCTGAGCGAAATACCGACTTCATTTTGCGTAGTTGTCTCAGGGAGTAGGTGGGAAATTGTGTTGGTGAACTTTCAAATTAGTTTGAAAAGTCACCTATCCATCTGAAAACTAAGTCGACAAATTATTGGTAAAGTTCGAGTGTACATTTTAGCACGGTAGCGGAAGAACTTCTTGAGAACAGCAGCGAGCATGGTCGGATTTAGTGTGGACTACCTATTTATTCCCGCTTGTTTGGTAGCGGCAAGGCAGCAGCCCTACCTTCAAACTATACAGCAATTACTAAAAACCTGTTCGGCCGAAACATTATATTGAAGAATCAACCAAATAGTGCCCTACAACAATACATCCGACTATTTGTGCCAGCTAATGAATCCCACTCATATTGATGTCCCTGGAACTTCTGGAAGCAAAACCCCTTCTTCGACGCCTCGGCCTACCCAGCAGGTTATCCTACATAAGCCGCCAGCCATAATTTTCCACAGCACCAACTATTAGAATGTCAATGCTAATATCCATCAAGTGTTAGGTCACCAAAACTACTTCTTCAAATGTGTATCTCATATGGCAGGATTATTCAAATTTCTACTGTTAACAACGCTGATCATAAAAAGGTATGTAATATTTTCTAACTAAAAAAATCTGTTAAACCACTCAACTTTATAATAAAAAATATCCACTAATCTTTCGATTCTTCCGATTTTACAGCAGTTTTGGCTTTCTAGCAATCAGAATAGAGTCCTAGACATTTGGCAACAAGTCGTTGACGCTGATAGCGATATTCCAGAGCTTCTAACGGACTATTTTTTTATTTAATTACATTAACATTACAGTTAAAAAAAAAAAAACAAAACCATATGCAATTTTTAATTCAAATGTTGCCAGTAAACTGCATAATGAAATTCATAAGTGTAAATTGTCTTAACAATCACGAGTCCGGATAATGTAATCAAAAACAGTTACAATAAAAAATACTCGTGAGGGCGTTACCTTCGATTTGATAGCATCTGCCAAATCTTACAATATAAATAAAAATTATCTTTAAGAGACTGCTCTAATCAATAGCAACTCATTCCCTGCTTTAAAAAACAGTTTTTTAAATTCTCAATCCTAAGTCCATTCCATCACAAAAATTATCCTCAGTTATTTTTTTGCAGAAATTAATAACTTATTCGGAACAGCCCTTACAAATGTCACGAAAACAATAAGGAATTTTGACCCAGATATAACAGTATACTAATACTGAACGAAAATCGTCGTACTTCTTTGAGAAACTAAATTGAATCAGACATATTGTTTCCTTTAGGGGCCATTCTTCCTTTGTGGGTATGATATTGAAGGATTTTTCAAAGAAATATAGCGGTTTTATGTTGTCAGTTTTCATAGATAGATTTCTTTCAATGAATGACGACTTTGTAAGGATTAGTGCATGAAATGTCGCAACAACTAAGATCACGCACGTTTTAATTATGTTTTGGGTAGGAGGGGAAATAATTGATTAACCGGGGATTTTCAGGCCCTTGATTACTCCATTCCACTGCCACGGCTCGTGGATAAGAGCCATATCTATCTGCCCATACTCATAGCTACCCGGCAGTGCTGCAGATTTATCTGTATAATTTTAAATAAGAGAGAGTTGGACATCGGAACCATCCATCGCCAGTAACTTGGCCTCCATTGTGAGCGGTAATGAGAGGTCCATTGCGACATAGACCCTTGTATCGCAGTAAGGCTAGGCTACTATCGGAGGTAGCCAGATATCCGATAGACACAAGTTAGAAACTGATTTCTTTAGGACTTTCAGCACACTCTCTTGGTACGGTAGGTATAACATCTTAGAGTAAGTCCTTTGAGTTGGTTTGCGATCCAACCATATGGTTGGAAACCCGTTGCTGCACAAAAAAGGAAGCTGAGTATCGACACTGCTGTAGTCGTTGAGTTGAGCACATGGGCGCGACGATAAGTGGTGTTCGATTGATTTGCAGTTTCTTGTGAGTGCGCTGATGTGTGAGGGCACGACTATTAGTGAGGTGTGTGTGGCACGACGGTGTAGAAACAGAACGGCTACGTTCAGTTGCCGTGAGGCGAAGTCGCCTCCTTTGGCTAAACTACCAGAACTAAACAAACCCAGAACACTCCTACTATTTATAATCTTTCACCTAATGAAATTTTCAGAAACAATTATGTTGAGAGCTCCCCACTACTTATCTCACAAATAAAACGTTTAAAAATAAATTATAAAATAATGTATAACCATTAATTATAACATTATTGGTCGAACCGACTTTCCAGTTTCAAGTATCATAATAACACCAAAAATTGGGTGAATACCACAAACAAATTCTAAACGTTATATCACCATCTCTCACTAACTCCATCAATAGTAGAATTCGTATTACCTTCGGCCTTCTACCCCATTCAAACAACATTCACTGAAGACTGCACGGCAGATATGCAGGGCTCAGTAAGCAAAAAAATGCTATGCAATTTACTTCTCTACAAAAAATTCCCATAAAGCTGAAATATTGCTTAACAACAAAATGACGTCCTTCAATTTCTAAACATGGCAAAAATAAGCTAAAATACACAAAAATATGAAGTTTTAGTTTTCTAGGGTCATGTAAACACATAACCAAATGAATACAGCACATGTGACATCGTAAGAATCTATAAATACCTAATAATAAAAAAACTTTATCATACACAATCATGTCTTTACACATCTTGATTTATTTAGTGTAGCGTGTATAAATAAAATTGCAAGAAAAATGCCACGATGGCAAATTGTTTTGGTTTTTAAGCTAATTTAAATTTGTAATATCTCTCAAGTGGCACATATTAATGACATACCGTTTGAAAATAAAGAAATTATTATATATTCTTTTTTATTAAAATACCCTTAAGAAAAGCTCCGAACAATGACAAAATTCCGTTATATATAATAGTTACACCTACACAACTGTAAATAATTGAAAGTTATGTGCAAACATCTCAGCGAGGGCGTGAGCATAATATAATATAGTTACATATAAATAGGTACTATTTTATGTTATTTATCTTAATATACTCACAAAAAAGCAAATAATAAAACGTGAAAACATTCAAGGTGTGCGGTATGAATCACGACTGGACTTTTCTCTTTAAAAAAATGCGATAAACTTTCTCTTACGAAATAAAGCACATTGCAGCGCGGGTGTCTCTTATTTATTTATATTATAAATACCTTATCTTCTAGCTCTCAATATTGTGTAGACAAATCTACAATTCGAGAAACAATTCGCGATAAAACAAAAAATTGCATGAGTACGCGCTAAACAAATAGTTCGCACCCAAGACTCGAGCTATATTTACACGGATATCCTCTGCGCTCAATCTATATTCTATATTCAGTAAACATATGTAATATATGAAGGTGTTAAAGTGCATGCATATTGCACGTCATATATCGGGTAAAGACCATATATACCAATATAGTTTGTTATGTTTCAAGAGAAACCGAAAACTCAAACAAAACATGCTCAAGATAAGATTATTAGTGCGTCAATTTTGTGGTTTTACGCAAATCGAAGTTTTTTTAAAAGGTGTCAGACCGTCTGTATTAGACCACACAACATAAGTAACGGTTGAATGATTAACATCAGAAACGTTTCGTGCGGTTAATACAAAGTGTCGGGGAAAATATGATTTTCTTGTTAAAATGCTTTTGTGTGCTGGCATTGCCCGTCTTCGAAATTGCCGAGTGTCGTGCCGCTGACGAGGGAGACGTATTACCGAGTGTCCGGGACGTAATTGCTAATGAGATTGCTGTTGATGCTGGTATGAGTGTTGTTCAGCATCATAATTATTCACGTGTTCACCGGAATGCTCGTAACACAGAATTTGATTCAGCGCAGTGCGGGGGTGTTTTTCGACAGCTTCAAACGACAATCAACTCACCGGGGTACCCAGAGGCATACGAGCCAAATACAGCTTGTGAGTACGTTTTTAAGACACCATTTGTGTGCCCGAACGAGTATCACATTCAGTTTCTTAATTTCTCCGTGGAGTCGTCGAAGAACTGTGCAAAAGATCGTCTACAAATCGGAAAAACGGAAGTTCTGTGCGGAAATGTAATTGGCATTATGAAGTACAAGGCAAACGATGGTATTTTGCGCATCAAATTTATGACAGACGATCAGATAGAAACTAAGGGTTTTCGTTTGCTGGTGACAAGACTGCCGTGTTCGGGTGGAGAAGCCACAACTGTTTTTCCAGTATTTCAAAGTACGTCAGATTCAAGCCACGAGGACGGCACAGTTGGACTTCATCAGAATCCAGAGAAGAATTACACTCTGCCAGAGAGTATAATTCAGGCACCGATTAGAAGTGACCGCAAAATTGACAAAAGCAATCAATACTTACCGCCAAATAATGGTGGCTACCCATTTCCAAATCCTGGATATCCGCCCACTGGTAATGGATACCTTCCACCACAATACCCTCCGTCAAATCAAAATCCTGGTGGATTCTTTCCTCCATCTGGAATTCCAAATAGTAACGGAAATTATCCGTATCCACCTAGCAATGTACCCGGTCAATATCCACCAATTGGAAACTACCCACAAAATCCATTTCCTAGTTACGGTCACCCAGGATCATATCCAAACAATTATCCGAACAACAATATACCTTTTCCCCAAAATCCAAATCAGTGCATTCCAAGTCATAACTACCCTCCGTATCCTCAAAGACCAATCACGCCAACCATACCGCCGTTCACTCACAATGTCATGCCAAACATCCAAACTATTAACAAATATAATGTTATACCACAGCACGATCCTCAGGATGACCGTGAAATCATTGAAGACATCAGTAATGAGTCTCAAGCCCAGGTGTTTCCTGGTGGTGGTGCCGTTCCGCCATGTTGTTGTCGACCTTTCAATCAAAGACGCTTCTATCTGACCAGTCCGGGATTCCCAAACCGCAACAACCAAAATAATGACTGTTTGTACCACATCGAACGCAATCACCCAGGCATCTGTCGACTTCGCATTGAAATGAAGTTCTTCCTTCTGGGTAACCACGATCCACGGTTCGGATGTGTGGACAGTTTCCTAGAAATCGACGGACGGCGGATTTGCGGTTGTAACACTGGTCTTCGATACGTGTCACAATGGGGCATCGGTGTGAAGACCATTCGATTCCGCAGTGCCGCTGCATTTGCTCAGGGTATACGAGGTTTTGTACTGGACGTTATCCAAGAAGAGTGCCCTTATCGAATATCCAGAGACGGTAACAGTAAAAACACTACCAACTGGGATCGATCGGACATCGGCGTGAATGTGCCAGCTATTCTTCACAGTGCCGTCGAGCAGAAGAACAGTTCATCACTGACAACATACTATTTTTACAAGAAGGATGATGACAATCGAGATGCAGTGGCTGTTTCGTTGCCTCCGCCAGCTAGTCCACCGGTACGTCCTGCAGTGGCAGAAGAGTTTGACAGCAAAGTTGAGGGGCCCAGCTCACGATTTTTCTTTCCAAACCTGGCCGGTGGCGGTTCCAGATGTTCGTTTGGATACGGACATTATTTGCGGTTAGCCACCGATCCTCTGTGGTTGTTAAAGCCAGTGTGCATTAGATATTAATAAAACTAATAAATAGTATTTAAACTTTTCTTATTTATTATTAAAGTCTTTATTTGAGATGAAAATTATGATTGTTTTTATATATAATTATGATGTTGTCTAACTGAGGGAGACAAGACTGTAGAGAAAGCGAAGGAGGTGTTCTATTCTCGATTTTATTGACCATAAGAGGTTATTACGACTATAAAGTAAAAAACTAATATGATGCCGATATTTATTAAATATGCCCAAAGAAATATTAAATTTCCTTTTATTATAATAGAGATAATAAAAATATGCCAGTATATATTATCTCTTCAACATTTTCCAAACGATATCAAGGAACATTTAACATTCAATCACAACGCACCATTTTTCCATTCACTTGAGCCTTTGCATTAAAATTCAAATCAAACGAAAACGAAATCTGTTTTCTTTTAATTGGTCTAATGTATTCTAAGAAAATAAAAGGCTAAAGCCATTTGTATGTAGCTCGAGCCAAATTGAATTACATGGCCAAGCACCAGTATTTCGTATATAGACGTGAAAAGCTCTCTTGATCAAATTACCATGTAATTTCCATAAAATATATTAATTACTTGCACAGAGATACAGAGACACGATGATGCTAGGCAGCAGCATAAATCTTGTGTATCGTAAGTGAGTGTATTCGTATACGCGACAAATTATATGCAAATGAACTGCGTGGTCGCACAAAGTAGAAAAAGCACTGCGTGGAATCTTGTGTCTGAAAATCCATATTTAAAATATAAGCTAGTCATTTTATTTATAGACATCTACAGAATAATTAGGTTTTGTGTTTTTAATATCAAAACTTTTGTGATTATTGCATATGGGCTTAGAACTCAAAAAGTTCAGGCACAATTCTACACGGAGTACGCAGCTTGGAAATTCAATGGTATAGGTTATAAAGTACTACATACGAGTATACGAGTATATCAGCAAATAGCGAACACGCAAGTATTAAAAATTGTAATGCCGCACCAGCATCTATTCGCCTGCAAGGAATGTATAAACAGGAAATAAGCTTTATAATTGGATTGGAATGTAAGTATAAGCTTTTATTTACAGCTCAAATGAGAATTATATGTATTAATGTTAAAATATTCTTATAATTCATATACAGGGTGTTTTTTTAGAGGTTAGGTTTTCAAGACGGCACTACTTTTTTCGTAGATAGTCTTTTTGACAGCTTTCACTTGATTTATGCTCAGTTTGGTTTGCCATTTCATAATGAATAGACTTACACTTGAACA
>JANSTU010005553.1:0-12472 GCA_027564075.1 Bolitophila hybrida
CATATATACAAAATAAGCCTATTATGCATTAGATTTTGTATATAGTCTCCTGTCTAACGGTAAATTATCCGAGACGTAGTTCTTGGAGAACTTGATTCGAGACATGCGTGAGCGGCGGGCATGGCACACGTGCGTGTGTTCTTTTGAGCGAATTATCTGCAGTCAGATTTTTAGAATCATTTTTAACTTTTTTCTTTAAAAAAAATGCATGATGTACATTTTTATAAAAACCTTAACATCTACATACCAATAATTTTACATCTTTTTAAATAAATCAAATTATTTGTTTTTAAATCTTGTAATAAATTATTGTTTTCATGTATGTAATATATATAAATTTAACAAAGGGCCATCCGCATGCTTCAACAACAACAACCATTTTGTGAGCAGTTGTTATTCTGAAATTTATTAGTTAGCCCTTTTCTTGCGTTGCTAATTTAAAATTACCTTCCATACAATATAAAATACATTTAAAAGAATGTAATAATTTTAAACAAAAAAAAATCACACAAAAATACAATCACAATTTACGACCTTAAGTATAGGGAACGCGAACGCACGCTCCAATTTCGACAAAAAGAAAGAACCCATTCAAATTGTGCCTTTCCAGGAAGTCGCGCGGAATTAGTTCAAAGTTCAATATACGCGAGCGTGCAGCATACAACAAGCAAAGGCAAGGGAGCACGGTGAGGCGCAGCGGTGCGGCCGGCCGTCTTACGTTGTAAATGTCTTTGAAACCCGTTTTTTGTGGTTTTATTTAGGTGAATCATTGATGTACACATTATGTAGTATGTTTAATGCTTTGTTTATGTGAAATAAGATATTTTTTTGGTGATTGGCTGTCATATTTTAATTTATTTCGAGAAAGAATGTAGCTATTTAAAATTATATAAATTACATGTTTTAGAAAATACATATTCAATAAATTAAATTAGTATATTTATATATAGATTTATTGTATAATTAATTATGAAATCTAACTTATTTTAATTTTGTTTCAGGTAAGCTAAACGGGATATTTAATACAATTATATCGATATTCTACATCATCATACTATCATCTATCATATGCAGTGAGTAAATTGTAAATAATGTGAAAAAATTAATTAGAAAAAGGTACTAAATGTCAATTCAATATTCATTACAATAATCGTGCATGTCGATTAAAATCCTAAAGAATCTCTATCGATTCCATTACGTTAATTAATCACCGACGATTAATTAACGCATCGATGTTATGTGCATAAACATTATATTGCTTGGGGTAGATAACATCGGACTTCACGTAATCTCTTGTTTGTAATTGCCTTCTGGGCACAATTTGTTTTATGTATATATTATATTATATATGCTCAATGTGCATATATTGATGAGCGAACTGGTATTGGCAGATCGCTAAATGACTATAATATTCATAAATATATTCATACAAAGTTTTTCTGTATGTATATACTATGGAGTGGGTGGTTTGAATTAGAAAAGACTGCTAACGGTAATTCCGCACCAGTGCACATTGACGCCAATGCAATATAAAGTCTCACGTGAACCGATTTATATTTATTTTATTGGTGCGCATGATTAGGCTCATTGCGCGTGCACTTACACACAGATTGAAAGTACCGATAAATAATTACTCGTTCTAATTTTGGAATGCATTTTATCGTTATCATATAAGTATACATTTTGCTCTGTATAATTGTAGCAGGTAAACCGTCTAATGCGGAAAATAAAGAAATGCATAAAGGCATCCCGCGAGCATGCACTCAGCGAATTGAGAAAGTTTGCGAACGTGCTGCTGCAGCGTTGGTTGTCATAAATTTCCAGCATAAAGCCATTTACATAATGAAATAAATCAAATCCGGTAACTGATACTTAAATTGTAATTTAATTATTATAATGTGTTTGGCACAAGGCGTGTGCGGTTTTGTTGGAAAGCATACGGTACAAATGAATCTGGCGTATGCAAACGTTGCATGTGTGATAAAAATCATCGGGTCTTCAGATCTACACATAGTTGAATATATACACATATAATGTATATACTATATATATAAAAATATCCATATAATGTATTATATATACGGCTGAACGGCTCGTAAACATTTCAGCAAATCCATGCCGTCAAACGTGTGCGCATCCACTCAATATTAACATGCAGTTAATATAATATAGTATATAATATAAATTATATATGCGCAGCTCTCAAGTATCTTGAGACCATCCCAAAACGAACGCCTTTTTACGTTTGCATCGTGCATATATTGAATATTCACGTTATTGTGTCTTTAAATTAAATTATCCACGAACCACATATTTTTTGTTATCCCGTTCCTTGTTGCGGTGTGCGTCTTGATTTCTTCCGCATTTCCATGCATAATTTAAAAGTATATATATATATATACTCGTATGTACCAATATACACATTTAAGTATAGCCTGTACGAATTTTAAGTGTACTAAAAAAATCAAATTGGTTATTTAGATATTGGTTACATTTAAATATTGTGTTTATGTGGTTGAGTACCGTTATGTGAACTGTTATTTTATTCCTTTTTGTAGTAAATAAATTAAATAAGGACTCTTATTTGTAGAAATACATTTATATACTTTAAAAAGACGAAAGTTCAGAATCATCCCAGATTTTGATAAATTTCTGTTGGTCTCATAGAACCAATACCATATTTTAGAAATAGGCTATTAATAGCATGAGGAACCTGCTGATTTTAGGTGCTACATTCGAAAAACTCTTCGGTCTGACAGAATTCAAACCGGGAATCTCCTATCTGTCAGCCAACGCGGTAACATATATATATATAGTTGAGTTGTTTTGCAGATATGTTAGAATTCTCGATTAAATATTGTTTAAATGAAAAATAACTAGGTTACATTTCTCGAAACAAAACAATCTTATTATTGTCCATGGCTGGCCACAACTTGTTCCCATCTGTCTGGCAATATTCACCTCATCTTCATCTTTCACCTACTCTGCTATGGCTATGGCTATGGTTAGTAGTAGATCACGCTGCGCTAATCCCACTAAATACAGAGCATAAGCTTCATGCGATGAATATTTGTTTGTTTTTAAGAACTTAAGGGTTGTCGTAATGGATCCATTTTCATCACCTGTTTCAATTCTATGCAGAAATGCTGCCAAAGACGCTCATTTTAAATGATACTGATATTAACCCCTAGAACTCAGCACCTATATTTGTGGAAACAAGAAACAAAAGAATGAAGGACATGAAATCTTTAAAATCAAATTAAGAATCACAAAATTGGTTGTCTAAATTGAAATCGGATTAAGCTATAAGAACAGGAATAACAACAGCAATATACGAAAAAAAAAACTCAGAAACAAATGTAGACATTCGATTTCATTTGTTGAATATTATTTGGTTTTAAAAGCATCAATTTTGGAGTCAAATCAAAAAAAATCATAACACATAATTTTTGAGGCCTCAATAACCGATTTCGTATTTTTTTTAAATTAAAATTACGTAATAAATTAATGGTGTAATATGATTAAGTCTATAATAACTGTTTACAAATCTATATAATATACAACCAGATATTAAGTCTGAATTTTCAACCCCTTGTGTAGTTTTTCCGCATTTTCTTTTCTATCTATAAACAAATATACCGTCCGGTGGAGCTAGAGAGTCGCGGTTTTTTGTAATCGATTCTATGGTAGTGGTTTTACTCACTGAAAAATGTCAAATGTGCGAATTTCCACCTGTAGTGGGCGCTTTTTGCAGTTTTGTCTTTTGTATGTGTGGGTATGCGTGTGTATGTGTGTGTGTGTATGTACGTGTTTTGTGAGTGTGTGTGCGTATGTGTGTGTGGTTGCGTGTACGCGCGCAAATTCCATCTGCGGGCCGACTCGGCTGACCAGGCTCGCAGGAATATGCGCATGCTCGTCGGCAAACGATTGAGGTGTATAGTATCGCATACAATAGAATTACGGGCGAGTCCATATAAATACATTTCTATTGAACAAGCCTATCTTAATTTAATTTAAAAAAAAACCCTTTCTTTAAACGACCACAAAAACCTAAATTCTACAAAAAATAAAAAAATGGTTTGATAGGATAACCGTAGAATGTACATACAAATTATGTATATAAACCCAAATATTTATTAAATAAAATCAGATTTAAAACGACTTTCGTAGTGTGTATTTCTCAGTCTATATTATCGGCACTTTTTGCCATAAACTTTAAATAAACTTAGGCATGTTCTGCCTGTGGTAAACATTTCTCCCAGCCAGCATCTCGCTAAAAACTGCACTCAATACAATTTGGACTGGTGATTTGGTAATCGTTCGTTCTGTGGAAATTGTTTGGAGAAATATTTTCTGAAAATAGACCTCGCCTGAACTACATTCATGCTCAAAATTTTAAATTTTAATACAAATTTCGTATGTAAAGTAATTTTCAAAAAAATGTATATTTTTAGGCATTTTAGACATTTTTGAGAATAGTACTAATTCTAATAATATCATGCCAGAAAGTAATATTCAAATAATTAATTACAATAATTTTATATTTCTCACGACCAGGTATACGCAAAATTTGTGTGACTTGTCACATTTTAATCAACACACGCATTGACTTCTGCGCGGGTTCATTGGACCAAGAATTATACTTTTATTTATATATATATTATCAGGATGACTTATCTAATGAATTGTGCAAATTCACCTTAATTACAATGTGTGCGAATGTTTTGCGTAATTAGAGTGCGCTTGTGCGGATAGTGAATTTCATGGACATAATGTCGCGGTTGAGATAAGACAAACAAATCATAAATTATACAGTGCGACCAGAAATGTATGTAGTACGCATTTCTCTATTAAGAATATTTATTATATTTATATAAATATTTGTTATATACAATAGTTTAATAATGCGACAAGGAACGGTGCACTCACCTGTCATCATGTCTTGGCGCAGCCAGTTCGTAATTGTATTTATAGAAATTTATCCACGCACGTCGCACACACACACACACCTTACGCATATATGTGTTCATCAAGTGCATTGTATAGAAAATTGCGTATACTCGCATTGAGGGGGCAAAAAACGCATCTCATACAATATTTTGCTTCGCGAGATGAAATCTCACATAACCTAACCTCAAAATTAAATTTCCCTCATTATTCAATGAAGTAAATCGTCGGTCGCGCGCGCATACTCGGTGTAGATAGATAATAATAGTTCAATGACACTAAAAGAATGCACTGCTCGTATATAATGTATTTTGTAGATGCAGACATGACACACACACATATACTTATACACATTTTGCGCTATTATCATGTATATGTACACTCACCGTCTCCGAGCTTCTCTAAGATCTGTTCCATATTCAAAGTTGCTTTCATATATATAATGTTTTTATATATACATATAGTAATGTACGCGACATAGGAGAAATGGTAGAATTGTACACAAACAAACACACATACATAAACATATATGCGCAATTTAAATGAACATTTCACGTGGTTTCAAAAAATCCGCACTCGTTGTTTATTGAATAGTTTACGAGAAATTGTTGCAGCGTGCTGCAGTTGTTGTTGTTGTTCCTGTTCCATCGGGTTACTTTTAAGCGAACACATGCACTATTGCAGAGTGGTCGCGCACGCGCTCGTATACAAGTTTGCCGTGCGACAGCTTAAAAATTGCGGATGCAGAAGATTGCGTAGGTTGCAGTTAGTATTTATGCATAATTATTTATAATTATAATCTATGTTATACTATATATAACGAGTATATGTCTGTAAATTATTGTACGTAAATGTATAAAGTGACAGAGAAGAGGATTTATAATTATTTACAATTAAAAATCTTTTTCATTGTATATTTGGATTTTTTGTAAAATTACTTATAATTTAGAAATTAAAATAATTTATTAAAGTGTAACGCAAAATAGTTTGAAATTGCTTTATTTTTTTTGTTCAAAAGAAACAGCTCTGTCAAAATATAACGGGACCTGTTTCAATGAAACAACTAAAATCAATTAATCATCAAAATTTATATTGTCTCCTGCTGCATTTGTAGCCGTGTATTTTTTCCAATGAACAATACAGCTATCCATACATTTTTTTTAACGCTGCATTGCCGCCTCAAACGCTTCATAATGCTTAAATTATATTGTTTATTCACTGTTTGGCCCACCGGAAGAAATTCGATAAAGTAGATTTAGAAAGGTTACAACATTGTCAAACTTCGGCGTTTTTCTCGAAACCATTTTTTCGAAATAAATGTTTTCATCCATTATCGGTAAAGTACACACGATTTCATGAATTGATTTAGGTCCTCCAGCCTCCATTTTGTGAAAAATTGTCAATAATAACTTATTTTCTAAGTCCTGAAGGAGTTCCTTTATCGATTGGTATATTGCTTGTGGATTATAATTTAAAGATGAACACACTGAAAAATCTTGAGAAAACTTTTGTTTTGTTGAATACGTATTCCGATATAGAAAAAAATGTATGGTTATTTCGGTACTGGCTGATTTTTAAATGAAATACGCGACAATTAAGATTTATTTCTGTCGCTATAGAGCATATATAAAAAATAGGTGTTATTGTCGCTAATTATCTGCTCTTTAATTCCTAGTAATTAAAAATGCAAAAGGAACATCACTAATATGATATAAAAAAACAAAATGTAAACACAAATCAATAAAAAATATTCCTTAATATAAAAACATTGTTTTTCAGGATAAACTGTGATCTAAACTAACCTTGCATCGTGACCCGTAACCGCAGACGATGATGTAAACATAAATAAAAGTTAAAAATATAATCGAAATAAAAAATATGCAAAAAAACTCTTTCAGTACTTAATTATTCAACACACATACCGCTCTTTGGAAATGCATATATACATATAAACGTTTAAGCTCACATCCTAACGTTCTATGTCGTAACATTTGCATACTTCAATATATTCACACGCACATCTCAAACAGATCTCTATTTGCTCTGCAATAAACAATATTATACAACATGTCCACATTTGCAATCATCTTGCCTGCGCGTGCGCGACACATTTTCATTCTCTGATTTCTGCGTCATTTTCCGATAATTGCATTGCACTTACAATTAGTCTATACATAAAAATCTGTATAATTGTACATATAAACATAGAAAAGATTGTAGTGTACACAAAGCTAGCGCGCAAGTCATGTTGATGTGCATATATACATTTGCGCGGCAAACTTATGTTTATATTTTTTATATAGTTGTAAGTGCATAGAAATATGCGCACGAGAGCATATTATACATACACAACAGAATATATATTGTTGCTCTTACTCGTTGCGCACTTTTTTTTGTTTGGCTCGCGCGTTATTTCTTGTCGCTAGCGCGCGTCCGTTGGGGATTTTTGTTATTTTAAGTGTGCCGTTAAAGTGTATTTAAAGATTTTCTTGTTTCATTGTGAAAGTACATACTGTATATATGCATATTTATAATTCTTGTTTTTGTATATAAATAATATATATATAGATGTAAGAATCGTGCACTGAACACGCACTAGCTATAATTATGCATATATAGTGTATATAATATATAAAAGCATTTTAGCGCCGTACTGGGGGAAAGTCATTGAACTGAAATTGTCTTAGATTGCAGTCGGCGCTTGCGGTGTTATTGTGTGTAGGTATTAGGTATATATTTATAATATATGCGTTGTTTTGACGCGCCACGGGCACTATATACGTTTCAAAGATATTTCTCTGACGATGCATATGAATTTAAAGTGTTTTTGAATAATGCATGTTATGCAGAAACAAGAAAATTTATTGGATATGCTCCTAACGGTACCGCACAACAGATATATTATTGTGCGTGGGTGTCCACATTTGAATATAATAGACACGCGCTTGAACTATACACCTAGCCGGCTTGCACACAATGCGGTGTCGCCCTATGGGAATAAGAAACTGCAAATAAGCGCTTCGATTAAAGGCGCGCTAGCAACTAATTTATTAGGGAGAAAATGCAAAATTTAAACATGTTATAATGTCTGGCGGCATTATGACATTTAAAGATCACTGTTGAGAATCAATTATGTTTTGATTTTGTTCCCACAAATTGATTGTCCTATGTATATAGTTGATTGTTGTATTCTGCAGTTTATATGATCCCATCCTAATTAACTAAAATATTTATATAAATTCTGCTGAACTCTATTTCTATTTCAATAGGACAATTATATTTCGAATATATATAATAGGGTGATCCTTATATGAAATTAAATTCTAAACACAATGGAACAAAAATGACGCCCTTCAGATTCTTTTTAATTTGTAATAATAAAAAAACATTTCTACACATAAATAATGATTATTTATAAGGTGATGTTTATTTACATTTCAAACCTATTAAGTATTTAGTGATGAAGTAGTACTTGAAGGATGCCACTTATGTTGTTATGTATTGCTTTTCACGAAGTCAGAAATCTATTTTACTCGGATGTCATGAGAGAGAAAGAGAGTCGAAATTGGAGGCGAGATGGGTCCATCAAAGATAGAAAAGCCAATCAATGTTCTAAGAGAAATTTTGTCGTCAGGAACTTGTAAACTCCGTACTAAGATAAGATCATTCTTTGGGGCAGAGATATTCCAAGACAGTTCCTTGAATCCATTCAGTTCACAAGTAGTTGAACGAAATGAAGAATTCAGATAAATAAAGATCTTTTTCTCCTCCCAAGAATATAAAAGTAATGACTCCTGTTATGCAAAATCGACGGCTAACGGCGTAAAAATTTAAGGCTTGCATAATATGTATGTGTATATATCGTTTAAAAGAACTCACATGAAATAGCATATTAAATTAATATAGGTATAGGTATAATATGATTGGATATTGTACATTGTACTAAACTAGCATCTACCCACCAGTGACCGTTATTCTGAAATGAATTTTATCCGTGAGCGTTTGAAGTATAGGAACTATATACTTCAAAATGAGGTTAAGATTCGTCATCTTCTCAAGCAGCTCCAAACGTATAATATACGAAGATAAACTGCCTACTCACAAACCTTTAAATCAGTCATTGTATCTATCTGTACCTATATATTCATTTTATATACAATTTTATACATACAATGTTCAATTTATGTTTTATTTTATACATACAAGTATAATATTTCTTAAATAGAACCACTATAGAATATTCTCAGCTGGGTACACATACCGAATGCGGTGACTTATCTCTCTGCCCACAATTTTACGTTCTAATTCTTTACCCAGCGTGCCCAAGAACATTGTTGCCTACAAACTCATACAAATTCATACCAGAAATCCTTAAGTAAAAATCCAAGATATTCATCGAGCGCATGCGCAAAGGTAAAAGATATACAAATAAATATATACCTTAACACAAACACATACACACAGAGAAGCACAAACACGATCTGCAAACACATAATTTATTACATATACTACTAATACTATATTATGTTGTTTTGTATAATAGGTATTTATGAGTGCTCGATGTACACTGACTTTTTTATTGTAATACAAACTGTATACCTATACTCTCGGGTGTTTATATATATACATAATTTATGTCTAGCCTAAAGAGCGGTAATTCAATCGAGCAGATTAAAGCAAAAGCTTGGGTTTTATGTTACCGTTATGATCTGCGCGCACGCTCGCACCTAGAAGAATAGACACAAAAAACAACGGTTTTTATTGTAAAATTTTGTGTACAATTAGAATGAGCTGAGCGAAGAAAACCTACTTCTGAGTGTAGTCATTTTTTATGTGCGTGTGCGTGTATATGTGTATGCGGAAATTTGATACAAGTTCTTTTAATGGGTTTATTCTGTGAATCAAATACAGTTGAATAAAGTGCGTGAAATTGTGGTAGATTTTGTTTCGTAGAACTGTTTAACCGAATTTATTTTATACGATTATACTGAAATTTTGCAAGCAACCTATACAAATATTATAACCTAAATATTTGTTTAATTTAATAATTAAGATAATAATAATTAAAAACCCGCAGCTCTGTCGATACTATTAAAGGAGGGTTTTCGAAAAATTAATTAAAGTTGTGAATCAAACTTTTTTCAAAAATGAACTTTATAGGAAGAAGCCGTTCAAATTGCACTAAAGGAATTAAGTCGCCTTCAGTTTATTACATATTTATTTATGGTTTTTAACTGTTCTTAAATTTAATTAATTCTTGATTCAACCTAACTAAAAAAAGTATTTTTAAATAATAGATTCATTTCTGACAATAAAAAAAATAGTTTGGTGGAATTAAGGAGCTCCTCTATAAGAGTTGTAAGACACTCACAAGGGACTCGCAACAATTTACATGATTGGTCAGTTCATGACACTTCATTCTATTCGCATTCTGAAATCTGAAAAGCTTAATTTATACACAAATACATCGATTTGCATACATATATAATGATTCTCGCACATGTGTAACATGTTACATGTTACATGTGTTATACTGAATTTATTTGGAAAACGTGCTCGACATTTTAAGCATTTTTTCAAGTAAAGTTATTCGTATAAAATTGATAATGGTTGAAATTTTATTTGTAGACTAGACAACAGAGTTTAGATGCATTAAATGATCGTTATTATTAATTAGAATGACAGTCATTTTAATTAAATGGTAGCGGTGGAGCAAAAGGTCTAGGCTACTTCGGTTGTTACAATGGGAGGCAATTTTAAGGTAATTGGTCGATAGAGATGTATGATTGGTGGACGGTAAAGATCAAAGGTGCTTTGAAAATGCAAACAAGTGTCAGATTACAGTTGTTCGTTGTGGTACAAAGACAATATGCTGAATGCAGAATTTAAGATTCAGCATACCCATTTGCAAGGATCCCCCTCTTTCATAGGTTAAAAGGTGTAAATTTTGTATCAACTATTTATTTTAAATGAAATTTTGTAATTTTCGAGCAAAAATATTAAGTTATACAAACCTAAATCTACACACTAAATAGATGAAATTTCATATTTTTTTAAATTGAATATTATTCTGATTCAGAAAACTTACAGACTTTGAAACATTAGAATTGCAGCATACCAATGAAAATAAATGAAAACGCAATTTACATGATTAATGCAAAAGCACGAGGTTCCCTTGCTGCGTTGCGGTGCGCGTGCAATAAACACAAATTTATGATTTCTATTAATATACACATCAATTTGCGAGCATGACTCATTTGTGCATAATTTATGTTCTATACAGTTCGATGTTCATTTTATGCATTAAATCGCGATTCAACATTTGCATTTCAAGACACGCACGCATATGGCGCAATTAACACAAACAGAAACATACAAATAACCTATTTATATGTAGTTATAAAATATAATATGTACTTATATATAAATCGTATAAGCAATCCATAAGACGTTATCGAATTTGTGCGCCTTCTTTCATTATAATAATGTTCTTGAGTGTATTGTTTTTACATACATTTATATAGAAACACCGCAGTATGCGCGAGATTCTTAATTTGATATCTTAAAAGCGATCTAATTTATTTATTTGGAATTTTGTGTTGAGTATATAATATGATAGAGAATATATATATGCGTGTTTTTTGTTGTTAGTTATTTAATATACCGCTATTGAAAATAACAGCTAGGTATGTTGGTGTGATTAGATAAAAATGGTTTTAACAAATCGAAAACAGCAACAAAGTACGTTCGTTGATATACATTTAAATATATTCAGATTGAACTGTGTAGCAGCTATCATTAAAGAATTTACATATGTTTAAGGTGTACCTGTATCTTCAAGTTTTGTAATTTGCAATAGATTTACGAATTGTGCAGCACATACAGTATTTTCCGTGAGTAAACGTTCTTAAAACAGCACTTTATTTTATTTCATTTGTGCTCACGCACACATTAACAAATATTTCATATAGTTTATAAAAACTGGATAATTACTTGTTAAATGTTCTCTGGACATTGGACTGCGGAATGTTTATTCATATATTATATTCGGAGTATAATTTCTACTTTAAGTATATAAATGTGCTATATAAACTATGCCAATATATGTATATATATGCGTATTTTGTAGTTCATAATTCATCTAATTGCATGCATGACCCTAGGTTCGTTCAACTCCAATAACGAACGTTTGTAGACGCTATGATTTTTGTAGTATATACTATATATTTAGATGAACAAAGTTTGTACTTATAATTATGCAAATAATAATAATATACATTTAATACAAGTGCGAAGAATTGTATTAGGCATGTATAGTTTTTTCGAGTTTAATTTAAGGAGACATATTATTTATTTAACACAATTAAGCCACCTATGGAGCTGCTATTAATTTAAAAAATTTACAATGAAAAGTATGGCCGAGTTTGCACATTTTTACTAGTAAAAATCGAGTTTGCACATTTTTACTAGTAAAAATCGAGTTTGCACATTTTTACTAGTAAAAATCGAGTTTGCACATTTTTAC
>JANSTU010005564.1:0-17291 GCA_027564075.1 Bolitophila hybrida
AAAACATGGCGTCGTTCAGCGCACCTATCGGAAAAAAGTTGAAGCGCACCTATTGAAAAACCCTTTATATATAATTATAATGTGTATTTATTTATTCAAACACAGCTCACACAGTCGACAAACACTCGCTTATACTCGTACACTGCAACCATAAATACACGTGCACATGCGCTCATAATCTGCGAAGCGTAAAATTTAAATGGGCCAATCTAACGATGTTGTGTGGACTAGTTTGAGCCGAGAATTAAAAGATGCTGCCGCCGCACTGCCACAGAACAGCAAACAGGCGACTAATTGGCTGAATGGCGTTTTATTTTGCAGATTTTATTTCAGTACATTTTATTAATGTTTTTTGTGTTTTTTTTTACAATTAGATAGTATATAAATGAAATCATTGGCGACGAGCTACTTTTATAAGCCACATATCGACAAAGATTTAATAGACATTGTTTAACGCTGTCCTCGTTTCACAAAAAAGCTCCTCAATTAGCCGGACGATATGCATATATTAGAATTCCATCTTCAACACATTGAAAAGTTCTATCGTATTATTCCAAACCCAGCAATATACAAGAATCTCAACCCTGCCGAGGAAGAACGCTTCAAGAACCATCAGTTCGAACCGCAACTGGTATATGTATAATGGTCTAACGAGGATCCAAACTTTAATATTTGAAAAAATCATCGAGCGAAGAGGTTCTGTCGTCGGTAAATTTTCAACAGATAGAAAGCTTTTTTGAAAATTAGAATTCAACCTAAACATTCTCAACTCCTCTATATAAGTTATGTTGTAAATCGAAAATATCTGTTTATTACAGACATATTTTAAACTTATATTATGTACCTTTGAAAGCCTGAAGATACTGCTAGCGAATCAATCACACGCTTGAAGCTGAATGAATTAGTCATTATTATAATGATTTTAAATAAATAGTTAAGTTGTATTAAACGAAAAAGTTTTATTAGAACTCAATATTTTCAACTCTAAAATCGTTGTCGTTTTTTCTACTAAAAGCGTTGCGTTTTTCCTAAAAAAATCGGTTATATGTACAAAGATAATTTTAGACGAGCCAAAATATTTACATTATAGAAATAAACTATAACAAATAAATTATTCGTTATTCAGTGTTCTCGCGTAAAATGCCGTCTGGTTTCGTATATATAATAAATAAACTCAACCGCAGAATGTGATTTTAATAAAGGTTCAATGAACGCATCAATTCACCGTTCGCCGCATTTTCTCAGTTCGTTAAATTAACAAACACTTGTGCGAACATAAAAACCCCAACGCCTGATCAACGGTGTTCACACTGAATTTATGCAGTGTATACGCAATTGGGTGTTGAGTTGAGTACTACTTCTTATTTTGTACGTTTTCTTCGAAACCGCGAGCGTTCAGATACAGAATCGTAGATAGACAAAATGGAAATAAATATATATTTATATATACATTCACACACAATCAAATTCAATTCCTCTGATAACCGAATTGCACAAAAGCACACACATACACAATAAAGTTGTCGGCACGAAAATGCTATTTCACCGAGCACTCGCAAGCCCCGGCATTCATGTGTGAAATCGAAATTTATCAAATTATAATATTTTAAAATGCGTGGTTTTGCTGTGTGGCGGCGAGTGCAGTCATCTCTTACGAAATTGCGATAGAAGAACAATGGAGGCCTGCGCGAGTGAATCTACCGGAAGTGCGCGAATTCATTTAATGGAGGGAGGACGAACGTCGCGTTGCGGTGGATAACATCTTGATGATTCGTTGGCAGACATCTACATCATGTTTTATGTCTTTATTACATATAAGAAGTCGAAAACGCGTCTTCCAAAAACGGGAACCGTCACGCGCGTCATAAGTCAAATTTATATAAAATAAATGTATATATATATTTAACTTTTGTCAGGCCGCACTCGAGCGCACGTTTTTACGGTCCTTCTTGACGGTATAAGTTAATAACGCGTATGCATGGGGATCATATGCGTATGTGCGTTTATATAATTATATATAAAGTATAAACAAAACTTGTTATCTCTTATATTGCTGCACATTAAAAACTTCAGTCATTTCTCTTATGAGTACGCAATAAAATTATGTCAATCTGATACCCTTGTACGTCGTGATATAATGAGTAAACTAAGTATCTTCCGGTATAAGTACTCTCTATAATTTATCAACCATAAATACTTTAGTTTATTTTTGGACAATTTACACATTTTGTGCACTTATTTTAAATGAACTAATTTATTAGCTATTTGTTTTGGGTTGTCACTGAAAACGTAATTTCGTATTCGCAAATGTAAATAATACGATTTATGATATTCCCACCTTTCTAAATAAAGATTGGTAAATTGTATAACTGTGTATATACAGTCAATGTTCTAAAACCCCCCACTAATAGACTCATACAATATTTGTGACGTCGTCTGCTCGACATTATCAATTTTACTGGTTTGAATACTTGCTTAGAGCAAAAATGCAAAGGCTGCGTGTTTGGATCTCATCGTTAACGTTTTGTTTTCTCTCCTCGTTGACCGGTAATCCATTTCCATTATTGCTGAATCGTTTTCAATTGTTACAAATAAATCAAATCAAGATAACCCGGTTTCCACTAGATACTTTATCTAAAATAGTATGTGCTCATTTTTTTTAAACGCTGGCTAGAGAGGATCGAATATTGGATAAAAATAATCAATCAATCAATCAATCATTTACATGAGATGTATACCTTTTTAGAAAATAATTCGAAAATAGCTCGAATTTAATATTATTTTTATTATATCTGTTTGAAGTTTTTTAGAGAAATAAGAATAGAGTATATCAGTTTAGACTCGGAATTCGATCGGATTTTCTATAAAAAATATGAATTCCGATGTGTACGTTTCAGGAATATGGACTCTAAAGTAGTCAACCTATAAGCAAAAGTCATACAAGGATGCTCTCAAGGTGGTGTTCTATCACCTCTCTAGTAAAAGATGGACTGCTTAAATTCCTAAATAGCTTAGGGTACTATACAATTGGGTTTGCCGATGATATAGCAATCCTCATATCCGGAAAGGATGGAAACACAATCATTAATGTTATCCAACAAGCATTGAGAATTGTAGAAAAATGGTGTATTGACAACCAACTGTAACCAACAATAGTTCAGTGCTGGTATAATAACCGGTCATGCACAAATCCTTGCAAAGTCGTCATTCATAGAAAGAAATCTCTTTATGAAAACTGATAATATAAAATCTTTGAAAAAACCTTCAAGGTTATCTTACCCAAAAGGAAAGAATGGCAGAATGACTACTACTACTACTTTCTTCACCCATAGTGGACGGCCGTCAGGTGCTGGAATATTTTCAAGTAGAGACAATATAAAGCTGCACATATCAATTGGAATCTTTGAAACAGTATTTCAAGCAGAGATACATGCGATTCTTTTAGGTGCACAAATCATGCTTGTAAAACAAATAACAAAGAAAACCTTACGTTTCTTTTTTAACAGTCAAGCAGCACTAAAAGCTACTGACACACATTTAACAAGATCGGTGCCAGTCTACACTTTTAGCCTTAAAAAAATCAGTTGAGCTCTTCTGGAAACCAATAAAAAAAATAATTAAAATAATGTTGAAATCCCTCACAAATATTTCATCGATTTTCTGTTGTGGTTGAGTACTTTGCTGTCGTAAATTTGTTCAAATAATTGTTGAAGTGACAATTTTTGTCCCATCAGCACACAGTTTTTTCATTATTCAAGGCTTTTATAGACAATTTAAATTTGCCCGCTATAAATCAGCTTTTTACGGTATCATGTTTTTTGGCGCATTCTAAAGGCAAAAGAAAATATTGACTGCTACAAAAAAAGCTTTTTACGAAGAATTTTTAAAATGGCTGGCTTGGCGCCATGTATAAATTGTCAGGTAATTTTAGAGACAAATATATTATATTAGGGTTGTATTCAAATTTAAATTATAATTATTATATGGAATCAAACAATAATTCGTCAATTAAAAGATTTTTACAAAAATATTGTAATAAAAAAAACGATTACATGATTTCTCGTAGATGCAGGTGAAATATGATTATGAAATTATGACTGATCCGCCACCAATAATTTATCTTCAGCTAACAGCTCTGTGCATAGCGACATTTTATTCAACAAGTATCAAACTCCGCGAACAGAGGCTGCACAGTGGTCTATAAAACTTGTTCATTAAAATCTAAATAATTTCATTAAATTCAAATTTACTTACTACTTGAACTATACATTCAGCAGTCATAAAATTCAACATCACAAACTCACATACAATATAATTAATCAAAATAAACCGTGTCTATTAATAGCCTAAGATAAACAAACATTTTGATGTGAATCATATACACAAAACCCTATAATCCAATCGGAATGTTGATATTACAAGCGATGAGTGCGATTTTCTTGTGTGTATCTCGCGAATTAATAACCTCGAATGTAAAACGCAGCAAAAATATGTCTTTCGAGAAAACGTACACTCGGTGCACTTGCGCACAATCGAAAGACGCGAGCAAAGTGGTAATTACATTATTTACTTAAATTTACGATATTGCGTGCGCGACTAGGCTATTTTCGCGTTCGACCCGTTCCAAGTGATTTACGAGCAGTTGATTGGCGCAAGACCCAGACGTTCAGCAGACTGGTGCGCGCGCGCGTTGACATCGCGTCGCTAATTTTCCGGCATCACAAATACATAAATGCACACTAGTATAATACATATATATATATACACAGACATTTTAATGCAACTAAACAAATTAAATTCATTTAGTTTTATGGTTTATTTGTATTTAATATGGGTTATAATTCATGCGATTGTATTCCGGTTTTATTAACTAATGTTTAATTTATGGATAAATGCGCACGAGCGAGCTAATAACGCATTTATAGCCCGGGTTGAAGGGGGGTCACAAAACGCGAACAGTATGGGTGCGATGTTGTTTCCAGAAATATAAACACGCACAAACTTTAAATTATATTAGCCATAAAAGTGTGTATATATACTGTACGCGCATTCGAATATATATATAGTTTAGTTATATTTTATGACCCACTCTGCCGAGTACACATAGCCGCAGTTCAGCCACCATAAATAACGCAATATCAACGAAGTCGTCAGAATAATATGAACTAAACTATAATAATCTATTAAAAACGCATTGCGCTCGTTTGTATATTTTTTAATTGAAAGTTAAAATCATATAACGAGTCCGCACTGCACACAGACACATTAGCCAAATGATGATTCTCCCCATACCGCATACCATTAATTAATCAAATGAGGGTAGTCTAGCTGCTTATGGGCCGAGACATCTGTGGAGAGTTTGTTTATTTTTGTTTATTTCATTTTAGACATTGTTTGTGCACCATCATTTCTATATGAGACCTCGCTACATTTAACGTTAACGTTCGAGAATATAAATGTACATTCTATATACCGTTATAATATCAAGTTGTTAATGGTTTTTCCATTTTCATTTACGTTTGATGTGCGTCTCTCGCGTCAGAATGTGCGTTTCGGATTACAATGTGCGCCCGGCTGCATTGACAGCTGATTTCTCATGCTGACAAGCTCAAGAATAACATAATAACTCATAACCGCTCGGCATCGGTTAATTAGGTTGTCAACCAGCAAAGGCTACGCCCTATCCGTTTACCTTCGACACACACGTGTGTATGTGAAGCACAGCAACAATCTTAATACACAATCGTATAAGACACAAATCTTATAAACGCGTCATATTATAAGTATATACTATTTATAAACCTGGTACTAAACACTTTGACGAAGTTCCACAGTTTACGATGCTGCTGGCTGATGCTAAATTCGTCCGCCATATTATACACTTGACGGATATAAGTTGCTATATATACAATAATATATTTTTATATATATATATATATGTGTCCAAAACTCCAACTCCTTGTTATATAGCATTCAGAAGCATAAAACTCGACGAAATAATAAGTAATAGCGCACCGACTAGAACTTTTATGATTTAATTAAATATCATGTCCTTTGGCACTTTTATATGTCGCATATAATATAACTTTATTAATCGAAACTTTTCTCCATTTATATGGCGATTTTTTTTGTTTTTGTTGTTGCTGCACTAATGCTAAGACACAGACCTTTCTTTTAATATAAATAACATGTACTATATACAACATTTAGCTTATACATCGTATATATATATATATTTATAAATATTATTAAGTGTATCTAAATATAAAATGTAACAATAAATCATTTTGTTTAAATTCGTTAAAGTTTTACCTTGAGAAAACGTTATAATTTCGAAAAATTCATTAGCTTTCGACATGCACATTCAATGATTTTTTGAATAATGAGACAAGTCAAATATATTTATATTTAAAATGAAAACTGCCTTGCATGGTGTTATGACAGAATTATTGTTTACATGTTTTAGATGGAATTTGGAATTTTGGTGGCATTTTTTAATAGGAAAAATCTTTACTTAAGAAAAATCGAAACTTTCTTAATTCATTCCAATGTTGCTTAATTCACACCACACATTTACTGATTTTCAGTAATTATGTATAATTCATGCAAATAAAGGAGACATTCATACCAATATTGCGCTTAAATCACAGCAGAATTTACTAAAAATCAGTAAATAATGCGCATAAATCACACCAACATTTACTGATTTTTAGTAAATGTAGATGTAAATCCTGCAAATAATGCGCTTATATCACACCAAAATTTACTAAAAATCAGTTAATGGTAATGAAATTCGTGCAAATATGTGTATAAATTACACCATTATTTGCTAATATTTTGATTTCAATTTTTTTAAATACATTTACTAAAATCAAGTTTTTTTTTTCTTAATAAGAAAACATTTTCTAATTCCATTATGATTCGTAAAATAATAAGAAACATTTTCTTCAACACATCCCCGTTGGCTAGGAGTCTTAATTTGACCTGAAGCGACTCTAACAAATTTGCAGGGCAAATATTTTTGAGATATCTTTATACCATGAGATCTATCTTGCTATTTATATTCGGAATCGCGAATCATCAACGCCATCATATACTTATTGTTCTATACAGGGTTCGTGTGTATATGTTAATTGATGATGTTCCGTTATTCCAAATCAATAACCTTTTTCAGAAAATCAGGACTTCAAACAATTTTACTTTTCTTTTAGGGGATCGCATTTCAACTATAAATCTCAAAACAGAAGAAGAAACCAAATATTTTTATAAATTTGTTTTTGCGCCATATACTTTTATTATGAAGAAGTGTTATCCCTCCACCGTCAGATATGCTAAAAGTATCAAAAAAAATAAAATCCCATCGAGGCGTTGGCAGCCGTCATGGATTTATAGACTTGGTTTGTTTTTAGGTATAATTTCCATTGTTTAAAATAAAAATAATTGTCATTAATGATAAGCCATTTTGTGTTAATGATGCAGTTTTGTTATGTATATATTCGGTTTATTTAAAATTTCCTATTATTTTACCTAAAATTAAAAGTCCTATCATTAGTTCAAGTACAGCACCATTATTTAATTTCACACAGACAAAGTTATATAAAGTAGGCTCTGGCTACAAATAATGTATTATAAATTATAATTATAAATTAAATCATTTGAAATTAAAACTCAATATTGACAGTGTCATTTAATTTTATTTAATTTAAGTATAATTAAAAGAAATGGATTTTCTGATACAATCCCCGATTGTGATACATAAAAATATAAAAATGAATATCACAAAAAATATTGATGACGATATTCCTATTTACCGCAACATGAACGAAGGACTCGTTCGTAAAAAACAAGCAGACACATCGAGTTGGAAAACTGAAAAAAATAGAAAATTGCGAATGCTAGGCAAAGAGTACCTTGGATACAGTAAATTACAACATTTCTCAGAAGTAAGTAAGTAAGCTCCTGAAATTGGTCTAACTTGTACTAGTGTTGCATGCCATAACGGATTGGAGCCAACGCCAAATATTTGTTTGTTCTCATATTAAAATGACCATACAAAAACATGCCAAACAAATAAGAACATTTCTAGAAGAAAAACGAGGGTTTTTAACAGTTTTATGTTGATCTTTTATCTTTAGTGGACGTTCTATAATTAAAGTTTAATTAAGTTAATTAAAGTTATAGTTTTTTAAATGGCGGAAAATATGTATACTTTTGAATGTTCATCACCATACGAGTAGTAGCATTATAAAAAATAGTTATCGTGTAATTAATCCTTTTCTTAGTGCAAGTACAACGTGGCGTGGGTACAACTCGGGGTAGTTTTCCCTAAGCGTGATTCAAAAAGTGTTAGCAATAGGGTACTATTCTACGACAAACTATCCGCCATATATATTCTAAGGATGGGCGGTAAATTGTACTGTTTGTAAAGCCATAGTTGTACTACAACTTTTTTGTCATCTGAAAAATCATTATGTATCATAAAATCATATATTTTTCAGAAAAAACCATATAAAAACAGGCGTTATATTTTAAATTATTTATAATATCTCTACTCGAGCAATATAAATTGATTATATGTATATGTATATATACAATAAAACGAACTAAAATCACGATGTTAAGTATTCAGTTTTTTCTATCATTATGATAGTGAAGCAGTCTAATCTATATGTCTTATTGCCTTGCAAAAGTAAACATTTTATCTCAATCTATCTGAAAATATAGCCAATCCAGATACGTTAAAATCGTTTCATCTAAAAGGGACTGCGATTTTCATAAATTAATTACAAAGATGGCTATTTTGGATACATTTTGGTCAAATTATGCGATTTTTAACCTTGTTTTATTACAGATTAGTCATAATGGCTAAATTGTTAATTTTATCAGTCATTAAATGAACTTTCTGATTATGTTTTTGCCAAATGGTCAAAATGACCACATAGTAACTCTAATTTCCAAATAGTTATTTTAACAATAGCCATATAGTAATATTGAAAACGAATTAGCTATTTTTTTATTTAGCAAATTTTATGGCTATTTAAATATTTTATAGCTATTTGGTAATATTACGTGCAATTTAGTTTTAAATCGTTATTTAGTAATACTATGTGCCAACTGATAAATTTTGTGATTTCATAACATATAAAGTTTTGTGTTTAGAGTTACTATTTTGTAAAAACCTGACATTGGTAATAGTTTAAAATAATATGTAGCAGTAAAATATTTTTGATTGTATACAATCTACTTTCTAAAACTACACGATGAATTTTTTTACACATACTTTATGGTCTGAAAACCATCGAATTTTTATTAAAAAAATATGACTGATAAACAAATATATGAATAATATACACATTTATATGATACATCTAAAGATATTTTCAAAAAGTATGATTAAATATAATATTATGTGTCAAAGTTCTAATAATATTAAACAATTTTTTTTTATTTAGCAAAAAAATAACACAGCTCTTAGAAAAAAATGCTAAATAATAAATCTTGCTAACAAGTATTCGCCATGACTGAATGGTTAGTCATTTTCATGATAGGCGTATATTACCACATTGACAAATTTGCGCATATTTTTTACTAAAATTTGCAAAATGCACTTTTTGCCTATTTAGCATGTGCATTATCTGGCTAAAAATGATAGTTGGGGAGGCATTTTTAATTTTATATATTATCAAATTGGCGGCGAAAATTGTTTTTTTTAACGGGAGGGCGGTTTATTCAAAGCACGCCGTGAAAAAACGATTTACCTAAAAAAAATAATTACATTATTTATTGTTTCTATTTAACGATGACAAAAATCTAAAAAATCAATATATTTTATGTATCATAAAAATCATATATTTTTCATATACAATCTCACTGCAGCCGTGTTTTATTACACATAATTAAACCAGGCGACATTGCTTGAGATAGCATTCAGGTAAAGGAATACCTGTAAGGGAGCAATAAACTGATTATATAGTTTATATTTTATAGAAAAATACAATTGACTTATTTACAACTAGATAATTACTAATTAAGATACATGGAAAAACCTTTAGAAGAAAATCATATAAATTTTGAGAAATTCCCGTTTTTGTACAGTATTCGTCAGTAGTTCTTGAAAGAACTTTGTAAATAAATTTAATCTAAAATGTCTGAAAATATAGCCAATCCAGATTGTATGCCATACGTTAAAATCGTTGAGCAGCCCGCATCCAAAACTCTTAGGTTTCGATATCAATGCGAGGGTCGCTCTGCTGGATCAATTCCAGGTGTGCACAGTACACCGCAAAATAAAACATTTCCTAGCATCCGTATTTGCAATGCAACTGGGCCTGCTGTCGTAGTTGTATCATGTGTATCTCGATTGCCACCGTACAGACCACATCCACACAATCTTGTGGGAAAAGGCATAGATGACAAAGGTTTTGCGACGGTTAAAATACTGGCGGAAAATGGTGTTGTAGTTTTTAACAATCTGGGCATTCAATGTGCTACGAAAAATGAGGTAGAAAAGTCACTGGAGAAGCGAAAACACTACAAAGTTGATCCATTTAAAAGTATGTTACTTAATTTCAATTTTTTTAATAACAATAACTAAAATTACTTTATTTATATTTCAGCTGGATTTGAACATAGTTCAAACATTAAGGATATGGACCTAAATTCATTGCGGCTATGCTTTCAAGTTTTCCTAAACCCAAAAGGTAAATTGTTACCGCTTAAGCCAGTGGTTTCTGATCCTGTTTTCGACAAGAAGTCTCTAGCAGATTTGCAACTTATTGATCTGAGTGACTGTAGCAGTCCAGCTAAAGGCTTGAAGAAAATTATTATACTATGCGAGAAAGTTGTTAAAGAGGACATTGCTGTTCGATTTTATGAAGAAGACGCTGAAGGAAACATTGTTTGGGAAGGCAGAGGTCAGTTTGAAAAATCTGATGTGCACAAACAAACCGCTATAACGCTTCGGACTCCACCTTATAAACTTCTAAATATTGATGCTCCTGTCAAGGTATTTGTACACTTGCTGCGACCAAGTGATCGAGCAACGAGTAATTGCTTTGACTTTAAATATAATCCAATGGGTAAGTTTTTTTGTATTTTTTTTAAAATGTTCAATCAGTATTTTGACAATTGCCTTCGTGTTTTTCAGTAAATACATTTGGAACAAAGCGCCGACGGACTAACTCTGACAATACTTCGCAAGATTTTTTTAATAAATCTGTGGAAATAGATCAATCTTTCATGAGTGAGGTTCAATTCATCAAGGCACAGCATATTTCACCGAATTTGTCTCCAGAAATACAAGCACCGATTCCCGTTCATCTTATCAACACTTCACCGCAAATGATTCAACAAAGCCCTCATTTGGGTAACAACTCTCCGCAAGATGAAACTAATTCCAAAAAAATGGAATATCAACAAAATATATCACAGATAGCCCAGCCATCCCAGTACCTACCACCAGCCAACCTACAGTTTACAACTAAGGACTTGTACAATCCATTGCAAGGTTACAGTCATGGTGCCATGATGAACTGTGCTCCCATCCCATATCAAATGAATCAACAGATTAATATACCTTCCAGTTCAAACTGTGATCCATGGAGTATACCCAGAAATATGGTTGATCTCAACTATCGACTACAGTCATTCAATCAACCCATCAATTACAACATGGTGCCTCAGTGTTTTCAAAATCATCAGATGTCACAACAATCAATGCACATGAATCACAACATGCAGCCACAGCAGAATGGTCATTATGATTCTCCACAAATTATGTCTAACCCGATGGTTCAATCTGGCCCACACAAACATTATTTAAATCATAACCACAATCAAATGTCCAGTCATCAACAGCTGCCCGAACTCGTTTCTGCTGAACTAACTGAAATTCCAATGGGACAACATCAACTGCAACAGGAAGTTGATAGAATATCAGACAGCTTATCGAAACTGTTTTGTAATTGAACATTAAGTTGAATTGAAGAAAATATTCTTTTATGATAATGATGAATGATGAATATAACTGTATCTGAACTTAAAGTTCTAAAATGCATACATTAATTGATTTGATTTATTATTTATTATTAAAGAATATTTTACAAGGAAAATCGTTGTATTTTATTTATTATTTTACTTTATTTATTTATTATTTTGTCAGCGAGTGCAAACCGAGTTACAGATGTTTCATTTAGTACATAGAAACACGAAACACTGATATTTTAATTCTTATTTATATTAAAATTAATAAAATGTCGGTTGTACAATACAAGTACAATAGAAATATAAAATAAGAAGCTATACTATTAAAAATGTCAACTGCTACAATTCAATTCAAATCTATAAAATTTTATTTTTATTTAAGTAGTATCATCTGTACCACGTATCGGGTACATATTCATATATAAAAAATCTATAACTATAAACACGGCCTAACTAACATATGGTGTAAATTTGGATTTTCTCGATTCAGTAGTTCTCGAGTTTATCCGTTACACACAGGTGAATTTTAATACAAATTCTTTAAATACAACAATTTCTTTGATTTTTAGATAATTGTCATAGTAAAAAATAGGTTTTCACAAATATATGTTCAACGAAAAAGTGTTTTTTTTTATATGGTTGCCGTTAGACATGACACGTTTCCGAATCTGTATACCTATATATCTCTCTATTTGTGCTTTTATTTATTTATAAGAAAGAAATCTCTATATTTCAACTGCAAATTGCCTTCAGAAACTTCAAAATTTCCGTCAATACACATCGCACTCAGCTAATTCGCTTCAAGACGCTTTAAAATAGTTGTCCTGGATAAGAGATTCTATGAAATGTTTTATCTTTAATCCTTCTTCACCGGTGCAAATAACCATGCTTCTCATTGGATCCTGTAATAATTATATATATACATATATCATCTAATCTCTAATGGGAAATAGGAACTAAAAAAAATGGTGTAATACATTAAATAATGGGGACTAGGGAGGATACATAATTATTATAGTTAAATAGCTCAGCCATCCATCCATCTTTCCGTAATTCTCTAGAGTTACACTAAGTAACTATATCCAACCTTCTTGTTGGTCATAAGGCCGCCGGCGAGGGAAATAAAACTCATCAGTTTACACAAGTTTGTGTTAAAATAGTATAAAAACGCGCTTGCGCGATTCAAAATTAAAATTTACTCAAAAAAGAGAAAAAAACATAACTTAACTTTAAACTGTAACCATGCCTTTTGTATGATTTCTACTGCTTACAAAGACAAAAGACAAAAAATAAGTTTTTCTCCTAATCTCCATTTCGGTCAGAGTTGTCAGCCGACGATAAGGGCTGGCCCTTCAAATTTGACCAGACAGCTGAAGCCGGTTTTTCATAGTAAATAATGGCGATAATTTAGGAGAGCGGAAATGGAAGACTATTGCAGACTAGTGTGTTACACACGCAAATGGCACACAGTGTGTTACATACGCAAATGGCACACACACGAAATAAATAAGTGTAAGTCCCGGAGGTGAGAAAATAAAATGGGTCTGCAATTAGACACTTTCTCACCCCTAAGCAGATGACAAAGTTCGCATCCGCTGTGATAGAAATTATATTAATTTGTAAATTTGATACTTCAACAAAACTTTGTAGGGAAATATTTTTTTTAAATAAATTTTTTCAAAAAAATACATGAATTTTAACTCAAAGCTTCCGGTCAAATATGAAGGTTCACCTGCCACTAATAATTTATCTAAACTAAAAAAGTGTATATAATAATATAACTATGGTGTCTTCCCGAAAGAAAATGGTTAATGACGCGATATATAGACTTTTTTTGATAAATCCATTGTGATCAACTTTCGCATTTAAAAATATCAGTATTTTAGAAGAAAGAAAGAAAAGAACAGAATATATATTTTTTAAAATTTACTGTTAATGTATACATGGCGCCGATTCAAGATGCATTTTGTTAATTCTTCCGTCAGCTGGCTACAACTGGCCGCAGAAGTAAATTTAGTAGAAACTTTTTTTAGTAAACATTTTGTGATTTGATAGGTTATATCGATAAGTAAAATAAGTTTTTTCGGTACCGGAGAAGAAATTTTTAAAATTATTTTAAACTGTTAAAAAAATATACATAGGTATTTGAAAATAATGGCAGTTTTTCGTTTTTTTTTAATTCTGCAATACGGAGGCAACAAACGTCGAAAAAAATTGTTCATTTATATTTGATTAATAAAAAAAATATTATAATTTTTAGTTTGAGCTAAACATATCGAAAAAGCGGGGCTCGTGTAAAAGAAAAATTGTTCTTTCTAGAACCCAATCCTATTTTCGCATACGCACCTATATTTTTGTATTATGCCCGAGGGTCCAGCGTGTTTAATGCAATAAATAAGGATTATTATACCGTTTACATGCTTATTGTAATGCTGGTATAATTCGGGATATGATGGTCATATACATATGGCATTTGGCCTCTGTAAATCCAACTAGGGACTGGCAAAATTCAGCTCGACATCAACAACATCGGGATTAGCTGAATTTGGGGAATGTTCATTTTAATATCATTATATACATTTTTGTAATTATTTTGAATAATATGTAAATTTACGTCAACTCTTCGTCATGCTATATATATTACACAGTCTTATCTCTTTGTACTGATTATAATACATAGTATCTATTACAATGAATCATCTATAATTAGATCATAATTCATTGATATCATATGGTTAAACAAAACTACAATAAATTAGTCATGTTTCCGGCGTCACAATCAGTTTAATTGCTCTCCAAAGCACCTCGCCAACAGTATAAAAAGCAATGCCGCGCGCGATAAATGCGTGTGCCCACAGATTAACCGCCAAAGATAAGCGACTCACATACAAGACAACAAAAAACGGTTTTATTCGAAAGCAACTCATAAAATTTGAATATAACATTTTGATTATCACATAAATGCTTAACATAATGTATTCTATATAAAATAATAACATAATAAACAAGTCATAGAATTTATTATAATTCGTAAAATAACCGCATTATTAAAAGTGCCGCCATTTTCATTTGTATAACTGTGTATCTGTTTCTATGTGTGTATGCTAGACTAAATTCTAATTATGCATAATTTATTTTAAACGTGGTGGTTTCATTAGCTGTTCTTGATAAGCGAATTCAAACAAATATTAAATTATAATTTGAGGTTCGTGTCAATTAGGCCGTATCCGCACGACCACCGGTTTCTATATTAAGGGTGTATTTGTTATTGTTGTTGTTGTTTTACCGTATATAGGTTGACCGGTGCGTGCGCTCCAGTTAATACGGGCATCGGCCATATACATATGTGTGCGTGTGTGACCTGTTATTAAAACACCCCAATTCTGGGATATCCCTTATTATTATTGTGTACAGCTATATTAATTTCAAACGAATTGTTTATACAGCTCAAATGCATGCACACGCTCGCATTACATATATTATATACAATATATAAACCTATATATTGAGTAAGTGTGTGTATATCACAATACTTCCTGGAATTATGAAATGTTCCTGCGTAACGCATGCGATCCAGGAATATTCGGGGTTATATAGATACGCTTAAAACGCATGCGCACGCACGCGAAAAACGTCATGCGCCGTTTCTTCGCATAATGACTTTATTATTGTTGTTTGTGCCAGAATATATACACATTATACAATTATACATACACATACATTTATACAGTCAGAATATTTATGTTATGCTTTTGAGCATAATTGCGTATCTCATCGTCAGCGGTATATTTCATGTTTCGATGATGAATGGTAAAAATAGAATACGTTTTTTTTAAGTACAGAATTCCCCTATACGCAAATGTTTGTGTTCGACATTTTATTTTGCGAGTTTGTAAATGATGTGTTTTTTAATTCTTTGATGCACCGAAAATCCGAATTCGTAAATTACGTATGATCAAATTAAAGAGTCCGTAATTATAATTATATTTGACAGTAAAAATATGAATCAGTGATAATTTAATTTAAAAATAGATTTCATGACTTGACCACATTGAGACCTGCGTACACTTCGTCCACCATCAACGTAATCTTCTATGATTTAATTTGTATGGGTAAGATTAAATCTATATATTTTTTGCGGAGACAGATAATTTATTTCAATTATTACTACAGAATAAAGAAACATTTGAATAAAACGCTGTAAAATGTCAATAATAATCACCGCAGACGTATAAAAAAGTCTAATTGCGGTTTCCCTGATAACTCGTCATTAAAAATAAAAAATATTGATTTTTTCAATTTTTTACAGCAAAATGTATTTTTTTATCAAAAAGTCGAAAATGTTGATATTTTTGGGAAAAACTAAGTATAAAAATATTAAAATGGTGTTTGTAATAGGGCACTATTACTGGGTTCTCTTTTGCCATTCACAAGGATTGTTTTAGTAAGGAAATATTAAAAAGGTGTTGGTCATGCAAAAACTACGTTCAGACTTAGCAAAACTGATTTGTCAAAATGGTTGTCTTTTAAATTGGTCGAATATTTTATCGTATATAGAAGTTTAATCAATATCGAAAATGATCTAAGTATACATATAACCAACCTTGAGGGAGTAGAGGTAAAAAAAAGTTCTTTATATTATTTTTATTCGATGAATAATTTAATTTAAAATAGACATTAGATTAGATTAGACATGTTTTATAGTTTTTCCCGAAACATATAATTTTATATCGAGGGCTTATATACAATACGCTGCAAAAACACAATATTTCAGGAGAGCGAAAAAACGAGTTTATTCTCGTATTATATGTTTTTTTAATAATTCGGCTTTCTATAATATTATTTAAAAATTAATATTGAATGCTATTAATGCACATTATTAAAAAAATATATTTGAGTTGTTATAGCTGATAGAGACTATTGCATTTAAAATGTGATATAGAGTTTGTATTTAAATGAGTAGAAATATTGCAAAACGTAAAACATAAAATATTAGATTTTATAGACCGCACACTATGCTGGAATTGACTTTTGGTTTTGACATTAACATTATTGATGTATATTATCTTAGTCAATATTTGTCCATCAAAAAGTAATTTTCAGAAAACAAATTAGATAGAACGTATTGAATAAGCCGTCGATATCCAAATTCATAAAAAATATACAACCCATCATATATAAACAAACAAAAATTAAACAATCGAAAAAAACTATTACACGATATGAATTATTCGCATATAAAGGGTTTTCCAATAGGGACGCTCGAACTTTGACAGCTCATTGCGGCCATGTTGTTTGAGTGACAGATG
>JANSTU010005575.1:0-17289 GCA_027564075.1 Bolitophila hybrida
CCGGTTACTTCTGCATATACACATATTCCACTGTCTACACTCTACAGTCTATACACAAAATAAATACTTTCTTCTTGTGCAGTACACTAGTACACAGCAGGCAAACAATAACTTTTTTATTATTTATTATTATTATTGTCTGTGCGTTTATTATTTCAACTCCATTGTGCATTGTAAAAACATAGAAAATGTTTTTTTATATATATTCATTACTGAATGTTGATACAATGGTGTATTCACGAGAGGAGCTAAAGACGAAGGCTTGTATATCACATTCATCTGGTTGTCTCTTTCGACTTGTCTCAGCTCCCAGCTCTAAGCTTTTTTTTCACGGTTAAGATCTAGTATATGCGCATTCGATTGAAATAGTTGTCTCTGTTTAACACGTTAACTATAACCACGCGGATTGCTACTATAACGCCGTTGCCGTCTTACATTTCGCATCGGCAATACATCCAACATTCGACATTCCAATGTGTGTTTCTTCGTCTTGATTCTTCATGTTTGCTGCTGTTGTTGTTGTTGTTGATCGTGATCTGTTTTGTGGTGTGCGATTTAACTCTATGTGTATAATATCAAATGCGCAAGTACGTTCACTTCGTGTATTCTTGATTTTGATTTATTTATTATTTATATATGTGTGCGTGTGAGTGAATACGCAATCATTCTTTATTAATTATATCAAATTCTGTTAGATACAAAATTGTTATAATAATAACTGTTACTTAGCGCACCGTACGTGCATACCTCGTCATCGGCGATTGAATGTTTTTTTCGCGCTACGTATTGCTGTGTATAGATTATATAGTGTATGTTAAAAAAAATAAAGAAACTTGTTCACGATCGATCGCCGTGATTGTCAGAAAAATAAATTATGTCTGATGCTGTGCAGTTTGGATATCACTCCGCATGATCATTTCACACAGACGTGATTGTTGCCGCTGCGTCATCTTGCAAAATACATTGATTAGAAATTAAAAAATCTCGTATTAGTATGCCTGCAATTCAAACACAAACACTAAAAACAGATTATTATATTTTTAATAGATACATTTCAAGTTTCCAAGTTCAATTTAAAATTAAATATAGAGTTCATTAGAAATTCCAACAGATTTATTTATATATTTATATATGCTTATACACACTGTAAGCATAAACAAAATGATCGGGCTTGAAAGCAAGAGAAAAGCCACATACTACAAAATAATAAATATTCACATAAATAAAAAAAACAAGACTTACACATATATTCGTGTTTAGAATTGCTTTACCGTCGCGTCGTCGCGAAATAATATGTTATGTTGTCAATGTGAGTGTGTTTGTGTTTTTTCGCGAATATTGCACGCTGATTTTCACAGGCGGAGAAGACCACAAAAGTAACATCGTAAAAATCTGGTCGGTGAAAAGCCGCTTTTTCAGTGAACACAGTTGAGTATGTGATCATGAGTAACTGACCATTGCTTATTCATGTATGAGTGTGTGTATGTGCTACTTGCTTCCCCATCCTCCACTTCTGTTCCGTTTCTTTGTTACGAAGATTTCTGTTTGTGCGCACAATACACAATAAAAGAAATGCTCAATGCAAGTGACGTCATCACGACACAAAAAACCGCCTCTTATTAACTTGAAGATCCACTCATAAATTTGTTATTTGTTGTTTTTGTTTTGCTGGTTGTGTGTTTGTAATATTCTTTGTTTGTGATATTCATTGAAATTCATTAAACTTTTATTATGATATTCGTAAATTTATTTGCCGCTCTAGTCTATAACGGTTCATGTCTATGTTTAAAACTACATTCTTGAGAATAATTGCCGCGTAAAGCACTCTATAATCATACACACTCGAGAAAAACGGATATATAGCACTCTTACAACAAACAATCATTTATATACTCGTGTACACAAACACTTTATCACTTAAAACGGATGTAACCAAATACTATGTGTGACTTATCAGATAACCTCAATAAAAAAAACTAACTGAACTAACAATTAATTTTGTATAAAATATGATTGTACAAAAAATGAAGTGTCCAAAATTTATATAGCGTATCAGTCATTGGCAACACGAAAACAAAAAAAAAACTAGAAAAACTTGTACACATACAAACAACACCAAACCACACTGAAAGTTCTCCGCGCTCAAACGCACAACTGCATTCCCACCATGACAGAGTGGAGCCTCGGCAGAAAAACTCATGAAAATTGAGCACATTCCAATCAAATCAACATCGAAAAAGTGAAAGCACAACTGCATTGGAAGTGCGACGTCGCAAAAAGTATAGTACATAAAAATTAGACGCTTGAGGTCACATAGTCTCGGTGATAAAAAAAACTATGGTCCGATTGACGATGTCGGCATCTTTTCACAACTTGCCACAACATGTGTCACAAGCTACACTTATGCACTCGGATGAGGAGGGCATGATGGTTCCGTGTTATCGACAGACACCACAGCCTTATCACCACCATCCATCGTTGCAACAGGAATACAATGGACACAGTTTCATGAACAACAATGGCGGTGAGTGCTACGCCATGTCTGATCATGGGTATTTTATGCCTCAAGATTTCTGTGCTAACCACTCACCAATGTGTGCCATGAATTGTAATCCTGACTTTGGTAATTGATTGTCAAATTATTGTTTTAATTTTTCGAAACTTATTATAATTCATTTTTTTATTTGTTATTATAAAACTATTTATCTTGTTGCAGGCCCTGTTACGGTCCCGATGGTATCTCAGGGGGGATCCGCACCGGTCGCCATGCCCGTGCAGGTTCCGGCCGGTCATGTCATGCAACAAATTGTTGATGAAAACGGAACACTACGACACGTAATATTGTCCACTGCGCAGCATCAACAGATGCACGGACAAAATGCGGTCGGAATTCAAAACATTCAACCACACATGCAAGGTCACTTTGTGAGTATATATTATTAAATCTATTGTCAAAATGTTTAAATTTAATTAATTCAATATTTTACAGATGTCTAACAATGTGGGTCCGCACTACTTTAATCCAATAAATGGTCCGAACGGTCCTCCACACTTCCATCCGATTCCTGGCAATCATATGCAACAGCAACAGCCAATGCCACATCAGATGCACTCTTCGGTACCACTGCCACAGCCAAACAATAATTATCATAAAGACGAGCGAAGCCAGCGACAGCACAACAAGCTTTTGCGAAAACTCGATCAACAAAAACAACGCGAAACAAGTATAAATATAATTTAATAATATTGTTAATTTCCGTCTATACATTTGTAATTTTTTAAACTCTAGACTCGACTGCATCGACTCCAGCACCATCTCCATCGCCGCGAAAAAATGAGAATAATAATAATGGCATCCGTCGATCTATGCGTAATGGTACCTCATCGGTGGGAACATCCGAGGATGGCGAAGAGTCGTCTAGCGTGCCTGACGAAGAGGATGACGCACAAGCCATCATTGAACAACTTTCGCTCGTACAAGCCCCTAAAATATCAGAAGTAATATTTCAGTCAGCATTGGTACAATGGTCTGCCCCACCGTCAACAGAAAGTGTGGTACTTAACACACGTGATCTACGCTACGAAGTATTGCTCAGCGATCGTAATAAAGAGGGAAAATATAAGATTATATTTAACGGTACCTCGCTGTCGTGTCGTATCCGTGATCTGCGCCCCGGACAAGAATACTCCGTTTGTTTATTAGCGTACTTGCGGGATCTTCAAGGTTCCGCATCTGAAGCAGCTGTGTTTACTACTCCCGCTTGTGAACCGGACCAACCGCTAGCCCCAAAGCTAATTACGCGTACCAAAAGTTCTTTGCAACTTCGGTGGAATGCTCCAGCCGATAATGGTGCTTACATACAACATTACATTCTTGAGAGCGATGAAGGAGCTGGAAATGAATTTAAAGAAGTAATTCGCATGAAAGGAAAGAATTATTCGTTGTCCAAATTGCAACCATCTACTTGGTACAGTTTTCGTTTGGCTGCTGTTAACGAATGTGGTCAATCGGCCTACTCAGATATCATAACATATTGTACTTCTGGCAATCCCCCTTCGCAGCCGTCACCTCCATTGCTGCAAAGTGCTACCTCAAGTTCAATTCGTCTAAGCTGGGACCAACGTAATCAGGATGAAGAATTCGTTTTGCAGATCGCTGACTCCGAAACCGGACACGGGTTTCTAAATGCTTACAATGGCCGTGACACATCATACGACTGTGTTAACCTTAAAAGAGCTACACCTTTTCAATTTCGACTACGTGCTGAAAACGAAGCTGGTGCCTCGGGATGGAGTGAAGAAGTCACATTTAATACGCTACCTGAAAGACCTTCTCGTCCACAGAAACCTCATGTAAAAGGAAAGCTACACTCAAACCATTTCAAAGCTAAATGGGATCCACCCTCGGACCGTGGAGGTGCAGATATTTTAATGTACCACTTAGAAATAAATGATGGAGCTGGATACACCACAGTGTACAGCGGTCCTGAGCCAGAAGGATTATGTGATCGACTTACACCGGGCACAACTTACCAAATACGAGTAGCCTGCGATGGTCCTGGTGGTGTTAGTGCATATTCCGAAGTAGGTACTGTTACTACTGAGGCAATAGCTCCAGCAGCTCCAAATGCCCCATATTGTGGTAATCCACCTGAGCCGTTTGCAGCTGTTTTAAGGTGGGAGCAGCCTGAATACAATGGGGGCGCACCAGTCACTGAATATGAAGTCGAAATCGAAGCCACAGTATCGATGGTGCGACAAACTATCTACAAAGGTCGTGATCAGTTCTGCATCGCCAAGGACTTGTTGCCGGGCACACAATATGCTGTACAAGTCCGCGCCATCAACCGTATCAGTCCTGGTCCATGGTCGTCAATTTTCACCTTTACTTCCGGTGCTGCAGCTCCTTTTGCTCCAGAAATGCCAAAAATTCTTGTGCGTTCAAGTACACACCTTACCATTCTGTGGACAGAACCATTGATGAATGGTGCACCTATTTCAGAATACAAACTTCTGAAAACAACAGACGATTTGATGCTAGATACAAACTTTGATATATGCTATCAAGGTATACAACCTATGGCCGAAATCACAACTCTAACGCCGTTCACTCGATACTATTTTAAAGTAAGTGCTGAAAATTCTGCCGGTGCAAGCCTTTTCTCATCGGTAGCCACTGAGCAAACACCTGCCGCAGCTCCTACTGCTCCCACCATAGATACATTCTCTACCACTTACGAAGAGATATCAGTTGTGTGGAAACAGCCCCATGACAACGGATCTCCAGTGCAGCGTTATAACATTGTCTGCGGCGACCGAACATTTACTACTGAAGATGCTCTGTCGCTTGAGTACACCATTACTGGACTCAAGCCTGAAACGTCTTATAAATTAAAAGTTCAAGCTGTCAATGAGATTGGAGCCGGAGCCTATTCGCAAACGCAGCGCGTTACAACAAAACCGTTGCCACCTATAGCACCTCGTCTGGAATGCACTGGTGTCAGTCATAACAGTCTTAAACTCAAGTGGGGAGACGGCAAGAATTTAGACTTTGTTAAGTTTAACGTGCAGATGTACAACAATCACGCTCGTGAATATCAAACTGTTTACGTGGGTACATTGTTTGCATGCAAAGTCAGCAAATTGCAAGAGCAGACGCCGTACCTGTTCCGGATATGTGCCGAATCGACTCATGCAGGCGTGGGTGACTTTTCGGAGAACTACTCGTTTCGAACAAATGCTGCGTTGCCTAGTCCAGTGAAGGCACCCCGTGTGCTCGATAATGATTCATCACTGCACATTGAATGGAAACATAGCAAAAACCATTTCGCTGAACCAGTCGAATACATACTGCATGTTGCCGACGGCCGTGAAGCAGAATTCAAACAGGTACTATTGATGGTCCTTTCAAAATGATTGTACAATTTGTTAATAAAATAATTTATAGGTTTATTGCGGCGGTGACGCTCACTTTACTTTGGCCAAGGCTAGCATTGGTTTGGATATAATGATTCGCGTATGCCCAGTGCGGATCTTACATACCGGCGACCGTCTGAATGGTACATATTCCCCGACAACTCGCCACAAGGTAGAGCCAACAATTGAACGGCGGGAATCTGCGGTGCTAGATGGTGCTGACGTTACGGATGCTATAGATACTTCAGCGGCTAAAGGTTTTCTCAATAAGTTTACCGGAAAACTAATGTCAAATTATTCAAGCCGGAAAAAGTTTACAGATCAGGAAAAGGCCATATTCTATGCAATTACCTTTATGGTATTAACAATAGCGTTCACAACGATTATTCGATTGATAATGAGTTAAATACACATACAATGATAAAAATACCCATACATACCCACCCATTCACACTCTAAATTCCAAAGTTTCCCTTATTCTGGTTTGAATCTACTTTTTCAAGATTCATAGTAAAAAAGCACCCACACAATTACACTACATGCAATATCACTCCCACATATATAGACAACAAAGTACCTATATAAATTAAAACGAATGCTTCCAAAGTAACAGATAATTTTTAGCAAGTTTATGGTACGCGGTGTGCACTTGTGCTTCACAGTTCAACAAGACGCAGTATTTTAAAGAGCAAGTCTCTAAATAATTGGATTGCGTCAATATTTGGGAAATACTCTGAACACCCTACAACACTATATATTTGGGCAATTTACTTGAAACCCTAACTTCCATATATAGTGTATCTAATTAGTTATTTTTAGGTTATATTCGCATGCGTAAATAATGTTTATGTTTTGGGATTTATTATGGTCACAGCATCCTAATAATATTTTTCTACGTTTATTATTTGAGGTGGAAGTGCACGTGTGCATTTAATAATGGCCTAAAACACAGGCACTAGATAGACAAAGCAGCTATAGTCATTTAGCAAAAGAGGAACTAATATGTGTATAGTAAACCAATATATTATATATTTTTATAAAATATTTTCCATACTTGAAGCGCAGTAATTGCGAATAAGTCACATTTATAAAGTACAACCTATAAAACATTGTCTTACATAAACTATTACACAATCATGTTTACGACATATTTTTCAACGATACACAGACCGCATTTTATATGTTATTTATTATTATACTTTAAAATATGTTGCCTTATTTTTTTTTTTTAAACACACACTTATATATAAATTACACACATATATATATATAAATATAATATACATTATTATATAAAGCACACACAAATATTATATTTATTTTTCCATGATACAAAATACATTTCCATAAACTATTTAAAAATAATAAAATATGTGTATTATCAACACGCACGCCGCGATATCCAACTGCAATAGTAACGGTTATTCAAATGTCGAAAGCTCTATTGTAAATGTGGAATGACAATTACTGGAAATATCTGTATATTCCCGAGAAATTTATTAATATGTGTATAGTATTAAACAGTTACAGATTACAGTACATTTGATAAACGCATGATAAAACAATTAAGTACAACAAATCAATTCTGTAAAACAGATATAATTTCACTTATCTATATAATTATACACACACCAGGCTAAAAACTAAACAGAACATGTTATTTATGTTTAAAGAAATATTTAAATTTTATATAAATGTTGAGACTAATATATATTATTATTTTTATTATACACAATTTATAAAATACACATCCACAACTATCCCAATTTATACAATTTTAATGGTAACACACACACACACAAAAACATATATATATATATATAATATATTTATTGTAAGTCCTTATAAAAAAATACTACAAGCAAAATATATAAATGTGAACAAAATTATATAAAACATATATTATTATTATTATTATTATTGTGCGCATACGACATTTCATATGCTTGTATATGTTAATCAAATTTAGCAGAATTAAATAAATATCTTTTACATACATTTCAAAATGGAGTCGATTTTTTATAACCCTAATATTATGTAATGCATTTTGAGCAATATTTGTTTTCTATAGTTATTAGCCATTATTAGCTTATTTAGGGAGTACCAGAAAGTAGCGGTTTATTAACTAACGTTTAATTACTAATAATTTAAAGATGTGCTTCTTGTAAAATAGATGTACAATTAGGGTTATAAAAATAAATATTTATTGATTTTTTAGCATCTCCTGCAATCGGTTTTTTATATTTTTATTTTTTATATATTTTTTTAAAAATTATTTTGATGTGTGCACGTGATTTTTGCAAAAAGAATATTGATATAGTCTAAAATAAAAAAAATATTATTTTCTAAGCAAAAAGCTCTAAAAAAGTATAAATAATTCAAATTCAATTTTTATTATATGAAAACAAGATTTTAATATCAAGTCCTGAATTTAACCTTAAAAAACTATATATATATATATATATAGGCGCACAATAATAATTCTGTTTTTTTTTTGTATACGGACTTTGTTTATTGTATTAACATTTATAAATAAATTGTAATAATTGATTGTAAATAATGTAGATAAAATATTTGACAGGTGGATGTCGAAAACATAGTTGGAACGACTCCACCTCACTTAGTGATAAGATAATTTTTATGTTTCAATAAACGGTCAGTCCCCGTTGACATAAAATAAAAAAATAATACATTTTTTTAAAAAAAATCTGGATATCTTATATTTTACACAAAACCGCTTTTTACATCGGAGCACAAAAAGTTTTATTTTAATATCGTAAACTAATAATTGATCAAGCATTAGCATAATCGAATGTGTTATTTTAATCTTTAGGACATGTGAACATAGTAAACGATTCTGCACAAAGGTTCCCAGGGTCCGATTACTGATTGCCAATATTGCCAACATTTATAGTCCAACAATAATGTCCCGTCTGTAATTAACATATGCCAATATTTTTATGTATTTAAGACCAAAGTCAAATTAGTTTACAATAAAATATTGTAACTTTCGATTGTTATCAATATAAGGGAGCACCAAAATTGACAATATTTTAAGCCAATGACAATACTATTAATCAGATACAGGGTCGAGAACTGTAACAGGACAAAAGAATAATAGTGGATCGTTACAAGATCGGTGGGTAAACAAAGGAATTGTCTATGATAAAACATATAGCCCTCTAAATTCGATGTATTCATAATGGTTCCAAATGGAGAAACGCGATGACCAGTTGTGGGTATGTGTAATTTTTTCTTATTTGTTTGTTTGATGATATATAACAAATACAATTTTTCTTAAAAACATTTATAATATTATTTTAAAAAAAAAACTCAGGATTAATATAAATATAACCATGCCAATTTGTTTTATTTAATAATGTTCCATGTATAAATATATAAATGGCAGTTGTATTTTCACACTATTTTTATACACAACATTTAATTAAAGTTAATATAAATGTAATTAACAGATAAGCAAATGTAATTTTTATAAACAAACTATTATATTATTAATTATCATGCCATGCAATTTGTACAGTTGTTGTTCTATTAATGAAGGAATAATATTATTCATACACTTAAATCGTCGTTTTGGCGAGTACTAAATCACAGATACAGCTTTTTGTTTGACCCGTCCTAAATGTTTTTATCTAAAACTGTGGACAGTTTTCACCTGGGTGCAAGAAGTTGCAGTTGTTGCCATTGCGGCAGAAGCCTTTGGCAAATGACTTGCAGATACGATTCCGGTTCATCCACGGTGGACGTGGTCCGCCCCCATTGTTCATCCCACCCATCATTGGCGGTCGCCAATTACCGTTGTTCATTGGCGGACAATTGTGCGGTGGTCCATTATGCATTGGTCCATTATGTGGTGGACCATTTTGTCGGCCACCCCATCTTGTGTGTCCTTCACGACGAGGTCCACGATTTTGGAACTTTTCATGGGGTGAAGGTCCGAAATTATTAAAACCTCCCGGTGGTCCATTGAAATTGTTCTGATTGCCGAATGGTTGTTGCAATTGGGGTGGGATGTTAAGGTTAAGATTCATTAGATCTGAAGGTGGCCCGCCACCATTAAAGTTGCCCATCTGTGGGGGAAGCTGCTCAAATGGTGTAATATTTGTTGGTCCATTCAGAGGCCAATTATTTGGATTACCAGGGACAAACTGGTTATTAAATTGATTAAAGTTGGGAAATTGTATTTGTTCTTCTACGACAACTTCGCGTATTTGTGGAGGTTCACCCTTTGGCTCGGGCCATGGCATATTTGTAAAATTATTTACCGCATCTGGATTGCCAGTGACATCTTCTAAAGGAATAACCTGTGGTTCTGTAATTTTGTTGTGTTCTATGTCGGGATCTGCTGGGTTGTCCGGTATCATAATTCTATTGAAATACAGTGCCTTGAGACAAGACAACTCACGATTGGCCTGAATCTGTCTTTCTTTACTGTTTGCTCCATTTGGATGCACTGGAACATCGTCCAGTTCGATTAGGGGAGCCCAAGGAGTTTGTTCGGTCATTGTATCTTCTGAACTTACCTTTCGAGCCATTGTGAATGCGTCGCGTTCACTGTAACGCTCAATTTGTTTCATATCAACAAACGTTTTTGTAACGTTAACTCTTTCATTCTCGTCCAACTCAAAGAAACGCACTTCTTCAAGTGTCTCTTGTGGACGCCACTTTAGCTGCTTCTTCGGACCTTTGCGTCGTAATAACACTAAAACACCAGGTGGTCCATCTGGGCCACAACCTGGTCCAGGTGGCTTACGTGACTCTTCTTTAACCTCATCTTCGGTGACAATATCCGGTTTAACATCTTTATCTTCATCTTGTATATTGTCTGTATTATCTATGATTTTTTTGTCTTCGTCTTCTTTTTTCGTAACTTCATCTGTGATTTCTAAGTCAGGTTTTTCAACTTCCATCGCATCATCTTTGCCATCGGTTACCTTCTCATCGACTCCGTCTTCGGCCAATGTATCCTGATAAAACTTTAGAGGCGTAACTTTGGATTCCTTATTTGGTGATGGTAACGGTGAGGTTGGCTTTTCAATTTTGGTTGCTGTTTCAATTGATGGTTCTTTACTACATACGCTCAACCTTCGCTTACGTTTTCGTATACCATCTTTTTTTGTTGTCGCCGCCGACAAGGCATCCATGAACATGTCCGATTCCAGTAATAGTGATGCTGTAAAAAAATAAGTCATATATAAAAAATGTTTAAATTTATATTTTGAAAATTGTAAGAAATAGTTTTCGGTAGTTTCGAGATTTTGTTGTTGGTATTTTTGAGCTAAAAAATAAAACTGCATTCTTATATCGATAAAGAATGGCAAATAACCCTTTTACCCAAAAGAATAAAAATAATAACGTAATTTTAACTACCCTTTTTTCAGTAGGAATTTGAAGGTTCTTCAAAAGAAATTATATAAACAAATACCGATAATTCATTATGTTCGATAATTACTATATTATGTTATATTATTATTATAACAAACAATAATCAAAATTACATATTTAATTTATTTTTTAATGATTAATTTGTAGTTTTATCTTACTCATTTTAGAAACCATTCAAGTTAATAATAAAACCATTACGAAAAAAATCAATTAGAAGTTAGGTAAATCGTTCGACAACCCATTTTAAAATGGTAGTTACCACTATTTTACTGTTTTATTTATTTAAATATAAAATAGTAACCTTTATATATGAAAAAAATATTCATACAATAGTTAAATTAATAAAATATTTTTTTTTGGCCAAAGATGCCTTATCAAAAGTGTATAAAACATAATTTGCGATATTATTTTTATTTTTAAAAGCTTTACAAACATCGTATAATAACGAACGTTCGTATCTTTTAATATGATTCAGAGTATATAAAACGGTTATCGATGACTACTCGTATGTTACATTTGTATATGCACGTGTAAATTAAGAGCACGCATTGTTTTACGCTTTCTATGGTATGATGGAGATGCGCATGTCCTGTCGGCTTCCAAATCGATCTAAACTGGGGCAAGATCAGCAGCAATAAGTCAGCTACTCAGTTTTTAAAACAAAACGCGTGACCAAATCAATATTACACTACTGCGATAACATTCTACGTTGTTATATAACCATTAAAACATAATATAGACCTGATGTAAACCCCCAATAACTACGCAGGTATTTGTAAAGAAAAAACAACCACATTTAGGATCGCAACAACAAAAGCGAGCAACCGTTTGTTTGAGTGATTTTCGTATATGGGATATGCAAAAAAATACAGATTACACGTTAAAATACTGTTGTTTGTCGATGTCAATAAACATTTGCAAACATAGATCGAACAAAAAAAGAAAACTCTTACCTCTCAGCAAATTCGGCAGTTATTTGAAGGGGAAGTAATAATCAACGAACAATTTAGAATACAGACTAAAAAAAGAGTATTTTTACCGAACCACAACCCAAAAACAGAATGTTTGCTCTTTTGCCATTGCGACCCACAATAAGGCAACACATTGTTATGGTATATATGATTTTTTATTTTTCGATATTTCTTTATCTGCCGCTTTACGTGGAAAATAAACAATTCGTAAATTGTAAAACTAAAGGCACCTGTAAATCGTAAATGTTTTGTGTGATGATGTGATGTGTTTTTTTGTGAGTTGGATAGGAAGTAAGTTTATTTATTAAAGAACCTGTTAAAAATAACCAACAACAAAATCTCTTGCCATGTTTTTGAATAGCTCTCAACACATGACCTGAAAAGAAACGAGGAATATCGATTAGAATGTACTTGAAAAAATACTTACGTTTAGGTTTTGGTGCTATAAGTTTAATAGCACCGATTTTCTCTACAGTTGGAGAATCTAGTTTAATCCGTTTTTCATGTACGTCCTTTGATGAAGGAGGCGGTGATGTACGTTTGACAGACAAAGTCAGAGGAATAGTGGTTCCGGGTGCTGCTACAGATGATGGTTTCTTCAGACCACGACGTGATGGTGGAGGTGGTGCTTCCTCGGCTAGGCCGTGATTACGAAATTGTGAATGAAATGTCTTAACTGTCTTCGGACGATTCTCATCAGTATTGCGAACTTCAATCGATATTGACGCTTTTTTGGTTGTAGTTGTTGCTGAATCGTTGTTCTTGGTATCATGATTGGGACTTTGTGGTAATGGTTCTTCGGGAGTTGGAGACGATTTTTTCGGAATCTTTCCTATTTTGACGTTGGAAGATGGCATTACTCTAGAAAGAGTAGCTTTGTCTTTTTCGGCCTGGGAACTTTTGTCTTCAGAACGTTTTAAACTTTCATGTTCTTTGCTACGATGGCTAGATTTGTCTTTGCTACTACTGGATGATGTTTTTGATGTTGAACTAGATCTATGACGATCCTTATCCTTATCTCGGCTACTGCTACTGCTGCCGTGACTACTTCGTTTACTACTCGAGCTGCTTGATTTGTAAGATGAACTGGAACTTTTACTACGACTACTGTGATGCTTGCTCGAAGAGTATTTACTATCCGATGAAGATTTATGTGTGCCACTATCACTTCCACTTCTACTACTTTCTTTCACCCGGTCGCGATCACTGTTGCTCTTCGTGCGCTCTTTATCCCGACTGCGGTCTTTTTCCTTTGCTAATTCTTTCTCTCTAGATTTCTCTTTTTCATTTACTACTATTGCCTCACTGGCTGAAATCACCACAGATACCTCTTTGATTAAAGAACTATTTATACTATTAACAGTTTTACCACTTCTAGTTTTTGTAATTAATTTTGTTTTTGGAACCTCTGAAATTGACTCAGCTGAGTCAACAGTATCATCAAATACACTTTCATTAGAATCAATAATAAAATCATCTTGTTGAACTAACTTGGTCGATATATTAGAATTGATAGAAGACTTTTTAGAATTATCGACTTTCGCTAATATTTGCTTGCCGTCTTTTACGGATATTTTATAAACAAGAGCTTCGTTGGTCTTAATCGAAGACTTTGTATTTGTATCTGCTATGGTATCCGAAAGCTCCAGTGGATCTACCTCATCAATATCACCGCCGCTTTGATCACTAATACAAGAATCTATAAATACAGTACTTTTTGAAATGACAGAATTATTTAAATCAGCTTCATCTTCTACAACAGGAACATCTGCTTCAGCAGATACAGCCACTGTAGATACATTATTCGTATCGGTAGCTGTAGAAATAATAACATCGTTTGTAGTCTCTCCCTTTACAATTTTTAACCACTGCTCAACTAGTTTTGTAGCTAAAATGCGAACTCCTGAAATCACAAATAATAATATAGATATAATATTAATTACCTTTATATAAAAATAAAACCACACAAATTTCAAACATACCTTCTACGCCACCATCTTTAGATAGTTGCTTCACCAACTTCGGGGCAGAATTACTCTTCAGTCGTTGAACATCCACAGGACACAGCAAAAGAAGTTCCAGCACTTCCTGAACTAGTGGCCAATTCTTCGTAAATATACCATCCGTGAGCCACATGTGAGCTAGCGACCAGCCGCCAGCTGTCATGAATTGACCCAAAAGTTCGGTTTCGGTACATTTCAAAATTTGAATATAAATGCACTTCGAAACTAGTTTTTTGGAAAACTTTGCCATTAAGCTATTCGAATGGAAAACAATAAATGAAATAAGAGTTATATTACTAAAAAATATTACAAATCAGATTAAATATTTAAACAAGGTCTTACCCAGCAAGGCGTTTGACTTCGTTCGAACTTTTGATGCCACCATTTTGCGCCAGTAATACACTCAGGCAGCTAAGAAGTTTCTGGGGATCAATTCTAGGCTGAAAAAACATAGAAAAATGGATTATTTTATGCGAGTGATTATCAAAAAAACACCCAGCAACAAAATCAAATGTATTTTTGTTGAGCTAAATTTATTTTACAAATATATTTTTATTTATATTACACGGTGATATCCATGATATTTTAAGTTCGATTACGTATAATACATGAAGCATTAAACGTATTCATTATTACTTCGAGCATCACATACTGAACATATATAATAAATCTAAAACTCACCATTTTTAGTATTATGTAATCGGAATTTCTAGAAATTTACAGGATGCTTGTATATCCAACTCTCGCGAACCAGCACATTTTAATCATCAAATACAATTATTTCTGATGCGATGATTAATTAATTAATATGGCGTCCAAAAAAATCCAAATGACGCCCTCGAACAAATATGGCGGCATACACAGTTTCTTCACAATTTGCACTTTTTCACAATGTCTATAATGTATATTATTTACAATATTCCATTAATTATATAAACTAATTTCTCTAGAAGCGATAATGCACAGGAAAAAATGTCTTCTACGTACGCACGTACGTTTCTTTGTGAGTCACGGCTTTGAAACGTATTACATATTTCTTATTTTAAATTGACGTTGTGCCTGATGCCTGCATTTAATATTAAAATGTTTTTTTTATAAGGAAATAGTCTTATTATAATATGTAGTTATTATCTAATTATACAGAGTTTGTTTCTTTAATAAAATAGGCAAGAGCAAATTCTTACGACGTTCATACTATTTCGATGTCAGCTCCTAACTGGGGAAATTGTCAATGCCGGAAATACGCGTTGCCAACGCAGTTTCTCAAATGAGTTATTAGACGCATCCATCAAGATTGCTGTGATTTTTTTATTCGCACTTCGATTTTGTTTACATTTATATTTTTATAGAGAAACTATTAATTAATTAGTCATATTACGGAATTACATAATATTCTTTAAATACATGAAAACAGTGTTAAATAACTTCAATAAAGAACGTCAACAATGGCGCTTGTGTCTGCAGAGTTCTGTTTTTATATTTCACTATATTATTTATTTATATGTTGATCCTTGATGCTTTATCTATACTTTAAATATACACAACAATCTTTAGAATATAAAATTAGTATTACCAAGTTCACACAATTATATACTTCTTAAACCCAAACAAATGATTATGGGGTACTTTACGAAGTGCGCTTATCGGAATTCTAACTTCTGGTTCTGACTTCTGACCTCAGGTTCTGGATTGTTTTTATTATTTTAAAATCCAATTTCCTAAAATCACTTTTTCACTGTTATTTATTATAAATGAATAATGTTATTATATGTAATCGATAATTTTATGATGTGCGATTGATGAATAATAAGACAAAATCCAAGAGGTGCGAAATTGAGAACTGAGAAGTTTAAGTGACAAGTAAGCATGTGCCGTTGGTCCGTAAAAAACATAAAACGAAATACAGAAAACGGAATTCATGAAACCGCGCGTATTCGCAAAATGAGTGCGTTCAAATCTTACGTTTTTTTTATAAATGTATTTTTATTTAAATTTCAGTCCATGTCAGAAATTTTGGTGCAGGTAAATTAAAGCTATCAAATGGGAGCATGTAATATCGTATCGTGAATTATCGCCCGCACGATTTGAAGTGAAATTTTAAAACACATTTGTATGTTATTGTTGTTGCAAAGCGATAATTTGCAAAACGATAATGTTAGTTAAACATGATTTGTTTTATTTTCTGAAAGCAACTCTTGTTTATGGTAAATGTTTGCTATCATATATGACACGTTAGCGGGTTTAAAATATGCACAGAATCAATACACATAACTTTCAATCTTATCATAAGAGCACATCATTTAAAAAAAAAAGTTTTCATGTTTTTTTAGAAACCATTTATTGATTTTGGTATTCAAATTTTTATCGACACGCGTTTTCGGCATTTTTTTTTTATTCTGCAGTATTAACACTAAAATTTTTAAAATAGTAGGCAAATTAGGAATTCAATATCAATTTTAAATAAAAAACCGAGTAAAAAACACCATTTTTTGATTGTTATGGATGCTACCGTTTTCCCTTAGCAAAATTCCCGGAGTTTTAAAAAAAAAAAAACAGTGATTTCGATTGAATTAATGAACTGTCATATTGTTGTTGGTATTTGTCTCGAACGAACAAAAAACCTTTGAATATTTGTTTGTTTCTCGGTTTATTTAATGTACATTATTATGTTCATTTAAATCTTAAAATCTAAAATCGAATTATATATATTATTATGAAATCAATCGTCATCTTCAATTGTGTATATGAAATGGAAATGTGACACATCAAACGTCTGTTTAGTGGAACGAACGCCGGAAAGTCGCAGCTTTTCCAATATGGTTCCCACCAAAACGCGTGTGTTGCTGTCTAATGTGTGTGTATATATACAGGGTAGGCCATCTATTGGTACGTTTTTGAATTTCGTCGTATGACAATACCAAACGAGTTACAGACCCGAAATTTCGACAGTTCATTAGTCATACCATCCGCGGCACGAAACAACATGTTTTCTC
>JANSTU010005585.1:0-17288 GCA_027564075.1 Bolitophila hybrida
CGCCCACCCATCCACATTATCATTGTGCGGAATGGCGCTCATTTCAAATCGGGGGGTTATGTTGCCCCACCCTGTAGATACTTTTTAAATTTTTTTGTAAGTTTGTTAATTGTTTTAAAAATCGAGCTCAACCCAGTCGATGAAAAGTATTTTGTAATAAAATAATTTCGGGACCGTCAGATTTCTGACACAAAAAAAAACAGCACAAACAAAAATAAAATACAAAAAAAGAAATTCCATTCAAATTATTTTCAATCTTGAGCAAATGTTTAGCCCATTCGATAATACACCGATTCGAATAAATGTTTTTATCTTGATAAACTATTAATCCAACATTTCCACCCTACCCAAAAATAAACGGGCAAGCATGCAGAAAAATTCCAAAGATTCTACGCAACACATCCAATTCCGAAATGGCGCATGAATGTCCCGTTATTTTTTCTTCTATTTATTGATTCGAATCACAAGCAAACATGCACACGCAGCGTTCATAAGACATCGAGAGAGAAAAAACAAAGCACAAAATGCGGGCATTGGACCTGCAAAAATGTCAATTCGACATGATCAATTGCCCGATGCGCAATAAAAACAGAGCAAAAACACGAGTGTTGCCTGTGGCACTCGTCTGCAACTTCCTAGCGCGTGCACACGACACACGCAGAATAAATGTCTATTTTAAAATTGCACACAGCAAAAAGAGACAAACAAAATCTTTGAGTTACGAGAGTGTTTCTTATAATGTGTGTGTATGTTCTTTGCTGTCGTTTTGTTCTATACCGATTATCGTGCGAGTTCATTCAATGTTTGAGAGCGTCACGCACGAGCGATCGGCCACCTCGCGATGCGTTACCGTGCGTTGTGTGCGCCAGTTGGACATACTTCAAAAAACAAGGAAAAAAAGCACAAATTTGTGCGCAGACAAATTAAAGAAACCACCGCGTTTTTCAAGCGGCGCGTGCGATTCTTATTTCCTTTTGGGCACAATCAAGAAATTCTTAAGAATACGCACTACCTGCGCTCGCTAGAATACATATGCAAGACACGTGCCAAAAGCGAATAAATTATTATGTGCCTGCGAATGTCGCTAACGATAAAACACACATATCGCGCGTCATTTAATGGAAGTAATTTCTAAAGCGTCTAGCCATTTGAATTACAAGAAACAGAAGGAAGAAGAAAAAAAAAACGAAACAGCTGACGAACCTTTTTGGTGCGCTGGTTCTATTTATGTGCAGCGCAACAGCTCTCGGAACGCGAATTGCAAGTTATTCTCTAGGTCAAGAACTAGCGGAGACACACGAGACACGACGTGCTCGACTATAAGAAAACGTCGCGGCGCATCGACACAGAAAAAAACAACCACCTCACACGACAGACGCAAGTCGAGACACTCAAGTATTTGAGGATTTTGACGCCCCGCAACGGAATTGAGAAAAGGGTTTACAATGCACACGATTTATTTATATTGAAATTAGCAGTAGAATTTGTTGATCTTGACAATAAAGAAAATTTAATTTAATTGCTTACCTGAACTACCCAATAATGTTAATACTAAAAATATTGTGGCATAGGAAACTAGTTTGTGAATGTTGTGCCGGCAGTTTCGTCTTCTTCCTGAAATTAAACAAATAAGAGGTATTTTTTAAAAAAGGTTTTATAATAATTAATAACTTATGTGAAAGAGTTTCTAGTCTTAAAACCTACAAATAATAAAAACACATCCCAAACAGCAGAAAAATTCCAATCGATTTCCAATGTGTCTTATTTTGGGATTATAACCCAAAACAATAGAAACACATCCTCTAAATTAGAAAAATCTGAATTCCGATCCATTTCCGAGAAATGTACATGAAATAATTATTAAAATGGGTGCAGCATAACCGCGTCTTTTTTAAATTGTGTTTATTGAGCCGTTGATTTTTAATGCGTTTTTAGTGATACGTGTAATACCCATAATACTAAAAGCTCAGACTAAAATATACATTAATTCACAAGGTAAATAGCATCGATGTACTACCAAAATTATTTATAGTGTTTTAATGATTGGTGCTTATTCAAAAAAGCCACAAAACATAACCACAAACCTTTACACACACAATCACATGCTCTACGGTCAGACGGAGACTTCGTCTCGCTTACATTGCTCCATACTGCGCACCGGACAGTAAACCTTCAGAGCGATGTCGAAAAAACCCAAATAGATATTATAATAAAACATAGCGTACGCTTAAATTACAGTCGTGTTTTTTAAACACACACACACACACACACACAGAGTACTATAAAAACAATTGCTCATATATATATAAACATTCGTACGAAGAGAGACGATTTTAATTTAAAGTGCATTGCGTATATGCTGGCGGGCACAGAAACCGCATAAGACAGGTGAGATGGGCACGGCGGCTGATCCATCGTGCCCCAATGATTTTCAAATGTACGCCGACTTTGATAGTATTTATGTTTGTGTGTGTGTTTATTTGGCTGATTGGGCTGAAATATGGAAACGCACTGCACAGCCGGCAATGAATGCCGAAAGTCAAGTACCGAGGAGAATTATTATTACTTTTGGTTGTTTTTGATATTTTGAAAACTTGAAAAACCTCTTTATGGAATAATTATACCTCTTTTGAATATTTTTTTTAGAATTGTGTTGATTTTTTATATTTTTTATATAATTTTCGACCGATTTAGAACTTATACAACTGATTTGTTGCAATGTTAGATTTTTTCTTTAGATTGCCTAGTTTGCAACCGATTTAGTACTTCGTTGCATTTTAGGGTTATTTCTCGATTTAAAACGTATATGCGCATGACGCGTACGGTGCTATTGCAAATTAATTTATATTATATATAAATGGCATTCAAATTATTATCAAATGTACTCCTATTTTTAATATTTTTGTACTACTCTAATTTCACGGCATTCGGACAAACAGATAATATGGATGGCAAACGGCCAAGGGCCAACAAAAATAAAAATAAGAAGAATACGTTCAGCGCGTTCACTCGAACGTCAAACACAAACACACACGAACACGACATACAACGATTAAACGAACCACGGAATATTGTCGCACTGCCACCAGAAACTTGTGTCCTCCGGATCAAGGCGCACGACATCTGTCGCGACTAACTAACCAGGTACGTTTTATTCCTAACTATTATTGATTCTACTACTTCGTTTTTGTAATTTCGTAAAAACGTACATAACCTTAACTTAAATTAATGTAATTTTTCAGCACGTTCAATTGACCAACCACGCAATATTGTCGCGCTGCCGCCAGAAACTGTGTCCTCTGGTTCTAAGCGCACGACATATATCCCGACATACTACCCAGATAAGTTTTATTCCTAATTATTAGTGATTCTATTAAAAAACCTTCGTTTTTGTTGTTGTATTTATCATATAGTTTAATATAAATGCATTTTGTTTTCTTTCTATCAGCACGTTCACTTGAACATACAGTATCTATCAAAAGTAAGTTAACACTGCCCTATAATTTGTATATGCCTAAAATACACCAAAATCTGTAGCACAAACTCAATTAAATTTGATGTCGGATCCAACACACTGTTTCAAATTACCGTTAGGCCGTTATAATGTGATGACCTTGAAGTAATAAATAGCATATTGTAAATGTCATTCCTTATTGACGTTGCAATAATAAGTAAACAGCATTTGTTTTATTTGTTTTACTGGTAATAACATAAATATTTTTAAAAAACAAATTGTTATATAACATAGTGTTCTACAACCAAAATCAAGTAAGTAAATTTAAAAAAAAAATTAAAAAAGTTCATATGCCTTAACATAAGACCAAATGCTTTATATTTTTAGATTCTTGGTCAATTTCTAAGGGTACAAACCAAAATATGAAAAAATTTAAGCATTTTACGAGTGAGGAGCGTAGAGTGATAATACAATCATATAATGAAGGTCAATCCTTTCGAAAAATTGCAGCGATGTTTGAAAAAACAGCTGCTGCAGTTTTCAAAGTAATTCATGCATATAAAAATGAAGGCCGAGTAGGACCGGCTTGTCGTCCAGTACGTCCAAGAAAAACAACTGAAAGGGATAATAATAGAATGCTCTCCATATCCGATGCTAACCCAAGCTTATCTGTGCCAAAGATCCGTGCCAAGATGCTTTCCGAAGGAAAATTGGTTCCTTCAGTCCACACTATTCGATGCAGTTTACACGAAGGAAATAAGCACGGAAAGTTCCATTCGTTAGCAAAATTAATTTTAAAAAACGAATACGATTGTATGAGGAACACGTTCTAATATCACCTGCATATTTGAATAAAGTTCTGTGGACTGACGAATCGACGATACAAACGGTAGAATTTTTGCTTGGAGACGTGCTGGGGGTGTCTTTCAAGTGCACAAAATCAACATTAAAAAACTTTGAGCAAGGAATAATGGTCTGGTGGTGCATATCATCATATGGAGTTGGAAAAATTGTAATCCTGAAAGGAAAAGTTAATGCTGAAGTTTTACCGAGAATATGTGGGCCTTGCTAAAATTAAAGATAGCAGAAAAGGCTCCTGAAAATATTTGAGAATTAAGAGCCAATATCGAAGAAACATGTAATTATTTTACCGCAGAAGATTGTCGAAGATTCACGCTTTCATTTCCAGGCAGACTTCACATAGAAATGGTGGTGGTTGTAAATTATTTTTTCAATGCTAATTTTCCTCTATAACTTCCTTTTATTTATTTATTTACTTGTAGTATTTAGATTTTCGACTTTAAATTGATTAAATATACGAAAAAGATGTACATTTTGAAAGTGATTTTAATTTTTTATTAAGTAACGGTCAATTAATTAGACTTTTGTACAAAATATTGAAGTGTTAACTTACTTTTGATAGGTACTGTATTACGCAGTGTCATCGCTCTGTACGACATACTGCCGCAAGGAACCGTTGCACAAAAATTGTTGCTTGGGCACCGTGCATCGGCTGCAGCAGACATAAGGATCGGCGCGGCTACTTTAAAAGTACTTTAAATGTACCATTAACCAAATAATTGACATAATATTGAAATTGGGTGTCCGAGTAGAATGTAAATCACTTGCCAATTCTAAATATGTTTATTGTAATTTAAATTTAATTTAGGTACCTTCATAATAAAAATTATAAAAAAATTTAGTCATCAAAATTCCAATGCACCACACGGAGATTATTTACGAGATATTTGATATTATTTTTATGCTGTTTTAATAAGAGCAAAAATAATTAGAAACAAATCACGTACAAACACACTCATCCTTCAAGAAAAAAAAGAGAAAAAATGTAAAATCAAGTTATACATATGTGTGGAAAAACGCCAATGTCCAAAACGTTGGAGGAAATTTAAGAGGAGGGCACCGCACAATGTTCAATGCCCGCAGGCAGGTCTTTAAAAGTGCGCGAGCCCGTATTCTTTTGGCTCATTCCACACAGCACAAGTCTTTGTAGAGGCTATTATGAGATTAGGTTTTGTGGTTTAATGTGTGTGTATCTGTGCAATTGTTGTTGTTTCTGGCTTTCGTTGTATTTCTTGCAGCTATTTAATTTAATAACTGCCGCAGGGTCCAAAAATGCAACCGTGATCCGCCCACTTTTGCTCTTGGCTGCTCGCTTTGTGTGCATTGTTTTTGCTTGTGTGTGTGTGTTTTTTTTTTTGTTACATTTCTGAAATGTAGTTGTTTTGCTTTTGCATATCTCAACGTCCGCCACGGCGCGTCTTCAAGATGTGGAATGCGCTAACACATATATAAATAAAATTAAACTATATTCTCTGAGCCTTACGATCACGGTTTAGTCACGTATATAAATAGTGATTGGAATTCCTGCAAAGAATACCGGACCAATTGAATCACCAAATTTCCTTCACCGGAAAATAAACATGCCAGCAGTTTTCTATTGTTGGCAACATGTACGCGTGCGTGTGAGGTCGAAGAAGATGTAAACCATTTTATTTTCGATACGAGACAAACGAATTGTTCCTATTACTTTATGAACGGACGACAAACGCTGCCATTCATAAGCTGGGATAGCATATACATAAATGTCCATAAATTACATACATAAAATACAGTTTTCTTAAGAAATATATATCATCAATAGACAAACAGCTAGACTCGGCAAACACGGACAATTTACAAATGTATATAGGTATACGTGCTGAGTGTTTTCGAAAAGAAATTACGGGAACGCAAATATTTGTACGGAGCCGAGACAGATATACAATTGATTGCAAAAAAAGGAGCCACAAAACGGCCGCCGCGCACCACCAAAAGAAAAGATGAAGATGTTTATCTCGGACAACACACATATTCATCAGCAAATATATATACATAGACACAAACTGATGGATTCCGAGGTCGCCACTGACTGCGAGCCGGTCGAGCTGCCGAGCGCACATCATACATATTTGCTGAGGTGTCGCACGTAGTAGGCAATGTTTGCTCAATTGCTCAACTCAATATATATGTATTCTATTTAAATGCGGTTATTGTCTGTGTGTATTTCTAAATTGTGTACCTTAGAATGCTGTGCACGCCGCAGGTACATTCTGCGTGAGCTCATTGTTCGAACCATTGTAATTGAATATAGCGTGCCATCGTTAAATGCGAGTAATTTTACTCTCTGTGTGTGCGCGCTAGATTATCGATTTTCATTTAGCAATAATATGTAAAAAAAATGATATACACTCAATTATCGATTGTGATTATGACCTGTTTTTCTGCGAATTAACTACCGCGCGAGATTTTTTTTTGTAAAATTTCAAATAATGGATTTTGTTCCCGCCGATTTTCATGCATTTTTTTTGTTTTGTGTTTTATACTATGGACTTTATTAACATTGACTTTTGTTATACCATCTTGATAATCGCCCAAACTAAAGTTTTTAAATAACGTCTCTGATACGTTACGAATAGGTGTTCAGGGCGTGTTCGATTACCTTTCCATTGATATTGCAGAAATTGTTGCAAAACGGATAAAAAAAATATGTTTATGAACATGATTCTTGATATATAAGAAAACTGCTTCCTCGCCAAAAGAATGGTTCATCTTTTGGCATTACAGTCGATTGTGTTGTTTGGACATAGTCAACATACGATCTTTTGCGTTTGAAATTCTGGAAATTTATCCATTTTTCATCACCAGTGAGCGAGCAACTTTTCACATGTGATTTTTATCTTTTCCTGCTGCCTGTCCTTCAGCTCATGAGACACCCATCTTCCGACCTTCAACATCATTCCCATGACTTTTAAACGTTTTCCGACGGTCAAAATTCAATTGTTCTGCAAGCTGCTGTTGCGTCTGACTATCATCTTCATCGAGTAATGATTGCAATTCGTCGTCCACAAAGTTTTTCTTTGATCTTACGCGTTCTTCGTTCCTTACATCAAAATCACCACTTTTAAATTTATTGAACCACTCAATGCACTGTGTAAGACCCGGAGCATGCTCGCTGTAAGCCTCCACAACAGAGATTCTAACACCGATTTCTTCAAATGAAACAACAAAATGTATATCGCTATTTCTGGGTGCGTGGTCAAAATTTTAACTAAATCTCATTTTAGAAAATCTCAATTTAAGAGGAGGACAACTAACGAAGACACAGCATTTCAAGCGACCGACTTTTGGTGTGAATGACAAAAAGCGTCAGCTGCAGACACTTCATTTACAGTGCTCTTCCTACAATAGCCATAAAGGCAATCTACGAAGATTCGAGCAAGGACGCACTTTTGCAGCGGTTTCTTGGAGGTTTCATGCAGAATTCTAGTTTTCTAGTTCTAGTTTTTTTGTTTTAATTTTATATATTTTAGAATTTAAAAAAAAAACGTTTAGCAAGTAGCAGTAAAATATAAAGATAAACGACAATTTGACAGCTGTGACAGTTGCTCTAGAGCTAATCGATAAAACAGCAATAAAACAACAACACAATCAGGTGGTATTTTGGGTAGAATTCAATAAATATTAAATTTTTATTTTTCAGAGAAGTAACTAGTAAGTAAGTTTATTAATAGTAACATGGATTGCGAATTTTAGGTGGTGTGGGTATTGTGCTTTGTGGTGTTGTATTGTGCTTTGTGGTGTTGTATTGTGCTTTGTGGAGTTTATGAATTATTGGATTTTAGACGATGGAAATACAGGTAAAATTACGTTTGATGGTCAGCTTAGTTTCTTTAATCTTGATCGAGGTTATGATATGTATTATGTATTTTGAATTTTAAGTGGTGTGGGTATTGAGCTTTGTGAGCTGTAAGATTTATCGGAACTATGATATTGCCTTCATCAGCTGTATTGATGAGTCTTAAATAGACGATGCTATTTTAAAACTTAATCCAAAAACTGATTACGCGCACTATCCAAAAATGAAGTCTCAAGTTATGTGGATTTATTGTGTATAATATATAAAACATAAAAATCAGTATAAATATATGCCACTGATCATAGCCTGAAGATCACACAACCTTCCAATATATAATTTTTACGTCTCATTTTACCCAAATAAAGCGTTAATTGCGTAGTCACAGCAATATAGACTTATACTAATCGCATTCACGCAATTATAAATACCCAAGTGTTAATGAACCCGATGCGCACGCGCCTTTTAGTATAAAGTGCGATCGGTACGTTTTCACACACACACACACACACACACACACACCTAAAACGACCGTTTACCGCACATTACCAACAACAACTAATTTGCATATTGTATATATGTTCAATTTTCCGCACCGACTTTTCGCGATACTTTCGATTTGAAACAATGCCAAAACCGAGTATACTTTCATTCAAATTCAATTGTGATTAATTGTATACGTCACAGCTTAGTTGTATATATATATATATATATATATAAATATCATACAAGTAGATTTAAATAAAATAGTAAATTTAATTATCTGCTTGTATGCGTGTGAGCCCACTTAAAACACAAAATGTGTCTGTTCCCATAAAGTTAAGTCCGGGTACGTGCGTCATTTTAACCTCGAAAATTGTGCTGCGCTGCAATAAACCTTAAATGAGCGTACATAAACGAGTACTCTAAATTACAACAACAAATTATCTTTCATTTGTTTTTCGATAGCGTGCTGTCAATTCAGCGATTCCGTGTGTATACTGTAAGTCATATGGTCTGTGCGAAAACCACCTTTTTTGGTTCACACTAGCAAGATCGGCACGTCCTCTTAAAGACTTGTGTTTACACGCATATATAAATATATATATTTATAATTTTATTTCTTGTAGGTGTGCAGTTCGCGTTGTTTATTTTACGAAATATAAAAATAAACGTTAATTACTGATAACGATTTATCGGTATATTACCGCATACAGAAGAGAAAAGCACATCGATCGGTGAGTTAGTGCTAGTACATGTGTGTGTGTGTGTCTGACTGTATGTATTTATATAAATACAAATATAGATGATGAAGCGTATATATATATACGGCCATTCCAGACGTCTTGAAATACACACATTATGTTGCACTGCACGCAATATTGTTCCTGCCTGGACTGTCTGTGTGCACGCCAGCATTTATATATAAATCTTATGGTATAAATGATTCGATTGCGCCTTCTGTTTGTTTATTTAGAGCGCAGAGGAAAAAATCCAATCACCTATATAGTTATGCACACAGGCAAACATAAATTACGTCAGAAAAACACAGATAATTTAAATCATGATTGCTCGATCGCTAATAGATGCTCTATGATCGCAGTTATCAAATGATATTATTGATTTAAAATTAAAACTGTACCATTTACCATTAAAATATCTAAGATATCTAGCGATCGCAATGGTTTTTGATCAATATCAATCAATCAATGATTATTTCAGATATACCAGATATATCAGAGCGATGACCATAAGCGATCGTATATGTAATTCAATTTGATCATTTCTCGCAGTAACGAAAAAACACAGATTACGATCTCAATGTTCAATGATCGGTGATCTTTAGTGATCGTTTCAGGCTATAGAAATATGCATGACAAAACGAATCAACAAATCAGACCCTTCCAACACATCTCATTGCATTTGATTAGCATTTCACATAACAACCCTTCACTCAAAACTAAATACGACGCCCAGTTCATCCCCCAGACCATAACAATGTAAAGTACTTGTACACAATACATATATTATATACATATATATCGCAATCAACTCTCAACTCTGGCTCTAATTGGATCATACTTGATTTCCCCTATGTATATGTATAGAAGCGCGTGGCCGTACACAACAAAATGTTAACCGGCATTCAATTTAATTTTTCCGGGGGGTTGAAAATATAAGAAAATACCAGCTGGCCGGCAAGTAAGTCGATGGTACTGAGCAGTATAATCTGAAGAGCCAATTTGTACTTGGTCAAGATCAGCTCCTTGGGGTCTCTAATTGCTTCAATATATATACAATATATGTGTATAGAGTGCGATGGTTTTAAACCAATTTAAAATTTATAAAATGTACGATTTGATAACAAGTGTGTGTGTGTGTGTGTGTTTGCATGTGTCGGTGCGTGTCTAATGGTAATGAAATCGAAATTGGTGCGCGTCCTTTGATCGCAGCCGGTTGCTGTATAAATTTGGTGCACGGATAACATGTGCGTGCGCTGGTGATTTTTCGGTGGTCCTCTCTTAACACGTCGACACACAGTCGCGACAGATGTTAGGCAAAAGAAACGGTTTTCTTAGAAGCTATACTTTTTCTCCTTCTCTCTCTCACTTCTTTCTTTTTATGTATATGAGAGTCTGCTGGTTGAAATTGAGAAAATAAATTTTAATTAGGTGTGTTCGTAGAAATTATAATTAAAAAAATATTATCTAACAAATTAATTTCAATAAATATCATTATCTAATTCAAAATAGCGATCAAAACGTGTTTAATACCAAATGATCGCTGTAAAACTTATATAAATATTTCAAAAGATCGTTAAGATCATTAAGATCGTATGCAAACGATCGCAATTGATCAAAGACATTGAATATTTTAAATCCTCATATCGGAACAAACTCTACAATATAAAAATCCAGTTCAGCGATCAAATAATAATAAAAGACAAAAAAAAAATATTTTGTTTATTTGTAAAAATTACATTATACGATATTTTGATAAATATCATGAACAAATTTTGGAATAATAATAAAAATGTTTTTTAAATTATGTACACATTATTTTAATGGCGATCAAATTAACGGTAAACGATCGCAATTTGAATTAAGGACACATAATACGATATTTTCTGGCAAACGATCGCAATTTATGATCATTTTGTGAAAGTGCATAATGTATTATTATCAGAAATAATGTTTATTTAATGTTTTATTTGTCTCTATAGCGATCAAATCATGTTAAATGGCAACCGATCGCCATAGAACTTGAAATATATAAAAATCAATAAATTTTCTTTAAAATCATGTTAATTTAACAACCAACCAACAACTGCACACTTATTTGGTAAACGTGAAATTATGAAATATCATCAAAAACTATTTTTATACTACATTTTATAAGTTTCTATGGCGATCAAATCATGTTAAGTATCGTACGATCGCCATAGAACTTAAAATACATAAAAATCAATAAATGTTCTTTAAAATCATGTTAATTTAACAACCATCCAAGAACATTCTTATTTGATGAACGTGAAATTATGGAATATCATCAAAAACTATTTTTATATTACATTTTATAAGTCTCGATGGCGATCAAATCATGTTAAATGGCAAACGATCGCCATAGAACCTTAAATACATAAAAATCAATAAATTTTCTTTAAAATCATGTACTAATAATAACCAATATTCCACAATTACACGGAAACGATCGCAATTGATTGAACAAATATGTTTTATTCGTCATTAAATCGCATATTCGTAAATAATGGCTCGATCGCCATTTGAACATGTCCAATGAAAGTGAAATTTTGGAATAATATAAAAAATAGGGTCAATTTTAATTATTATTAGTCCTATTTGTAATCAAAATACTTTATAAGACAAACGTTCACAACAAAACATCAAATACCAGAAAAAAATACTAAATTCGCTTGTTTATTGTAACACAAAATATTTGATACACATGATCACACTTGTTTACATAATATTTAGAACCAAGTCCTCATAAAATGTACCCACCGAAAAACCACCGTGATTACGCCTAAAACCTAAACATCGTTAACAACACTCTCTCACACACACACACACAAACAAAAAAACTACCGTGAAACTCAGCGACGCAATTTTTACGATCGCACGCAAGAACAAAATCTTCAAGTCATGCTCAGAGGGTTCTTCTTTGGTTCCTGTTGCTCGTTGTAATTCATTTCTATTATTTTATTTTTCGGCTCCTTTTGTCTCGGATTTTTATTTCCGAAATTCTCACCCAAATACGGAAAACGTAATATAATATACACACATATATATACCTATTATTATAGCGTGTATGTATGTGTGTTTGTATGTTTTTCGTGAATATGTGCCTTGGAGCTGCTATATGCTCGGAGCGCGCACGGCTTTGATTTATGAGAATTTGCCTTATGAAAATACTATATAGTAAGCGCGCGAGAACAACATTTTTATGTACTGCATGGCCTGCGCGCGTATATTAGAAGAAAATACATGGAATTTCTACAAGAGCCAACTCAGTAATACTGCGCCGGAAGTATTTGACATTCGGGGAAATTTGAGTGTGCGCGCTTATACAATATTTGATTTCAGTCTGTGAGTGTGTGAATTCGGAACTAGAATGAATATATGTTTGCGATTGTGAGCTTTGTATGGATGTATCGAGTGGATTCTGAGCGTGCGCGTAACTGGGTTAGGGGTGTAATTCCAGTGTATTAAGGTGTGTTTTTCAGTAAAGTGTGCACTTCAATCGATCGCGATCATGTGAACGGAAGTGAGTGCATTTTTGTGGATGAAAATGTATATTTTAAGTTTATGATCGTAGATCATCGTGAGGCTGGGAAAGACGCATAATTGGGCTCAATCGATCATACCGAAAAATATTTTCATCAACTATAAAAGTGTGTTTTCAACAAAACTAACATTTGTTGCAAACGATTGCGATCAAACATAAATTATAATTAAAATTTATGAAATATTTTTTGTTCAGAATTAACAATATAAAAGGATCTTGTTAATATTGTAAATTATCACATACATAAAGGATGTAAAAAGACAAACGATCGCGATCAAGCGAAATGAAAAAAACATTTTAAAATTGCCTTTTACTTAACTCTTCAAACTCCTAATTAGGCTCAATCGATCTTACGGGATAGTTTATAGTTTTGATAATCAACCGCAAACGTGTGTTTTTGATAAAACTGACTTTTGTTGTCAAACGATCGCGATCAAACACAATCTATAATTAAATTTTATGTAATATTTTTTGTTTAGTATTTCCAGCAAAAAAGGATCTTTTTAATAATGTTAATTCTTATATAAATAAAGGATGTTATAAGGCAAACGATCGCGATCAAGCGGAATGAGAACAATTAACTCATGTGATAATTTTTAAAATCCCTTAACTTCAACCCTACAAATTCTCCTGTCAGCAAAGCTATAGACACTATAAACACGGTTCGATGTTTTTGCCGGTTGAGATTGTTCCCAATAATTTATGCAGCGCATACAAAACATAAATGCTGCGGCCGTTCGTCGACTCTCGAAATCGAATTCTTTAGCTCGAACTCGAGCGCATATACATATAAATATCCGTTTCTACCACCTGCTCACGGTTCCACACACACACACACATGCAGAGCTCAGCACCAGCCACCAGCCTGTGTATATTATTTATATATATATGCATTTATATGCAGTTGCATGCCATCGCACACGGAATCGCAGTGTAGTAGTGCGAGCGAGACAATCAAGCCAGCCTGACGGTAAATATGCATGCAGCAAATGTTATGTTACATAAAAATGTCTGTATAACGTGCACTCAGAATGCACATACATCCATCTGTGAATATACATACATATAACATATATATAATTGTATATATATTTTAAGTGCACACATACAGGCACATTTAAAGCACTTCCATTTCTGCGCAGCCACGCATCAGCAACGACGTGTGCTCGCGTTGCTTCTTCTCTTCTTCGACATACCACACAAAATCACTGAATCACAAAATTGGACTAAATTACGGATAGAATGCAGATGTGCCGGTGCACACTCGGATAAAGGATAGCATCGGCACACACACACATACATACAGATCGAACGCTAATGCGGCAATTAGCGAAAAAACCTACGTGAAAACCACGAAAACGAAACGTTTTTCCAGTAGGCAAGAGCAGTCGGACTGGCGAGCAAACGAACGCATACACCAGACACGCGAAAACACCTTTTTTTTGTTAGTGTGATTAAAAAAAATGCGCGCACGCTGGCGCTGGTGCCCAGCAATTAGCCGGCTGCCGTGTGCTCCCAATGGAAAGGTATCCTCTGTGTAGCTTCCAATTTAACTAAATTATAACATTCCGAAGATCGTCAGTGCGGTTTTTGTTGTTTGTTGATGATCGGTGATTCGTAGACTTCTGATTTAATATTATTTTTAATAATTTTAGAATATAAATAGAATTGAGTTGGAGGGGATCGGCATGTGAAAATTGTTTGTTTCAAGATAATTTTAGGAATTTTGACGTTATTTTAACAATTTTTAAATATTTTAAGAAACACTCACGATTTAACTTCTGATCTTCAATGTGCATTCTGGACATTTGAAAACTATCGAAATTGTCTATATGGAAAATAATACAATTAATTTATAACACCAAATCATTGCAATTGTGATCAAATTCGATTTTGACACATTTGATCGCGATCACAATCTCCTGAAGATAGTTTTTCTGATACTGTCAAACAAACATTTTTTTCGGCTCACATAATCACAATTAAATTATTGATATAAAAAACAAAGTATTTTTTGTTTAATATGAATTTATTGTATTGGTGATTAAATTGGTTTTTGAGACAATTGATCGCGATCTAATCATAATCATAATCATCGATCGTTAAAGAAATTAATTTGGAGAGCATGATACGGATTTTATTGATCGCTTAAAATGCATTTAAAAACTAGTGCGATCGCTTGATATTTTCAGTGCAACGAATTAATCAAATTTAATTTGACTTGCGATCGCTAAAGATCTGGATCTACGGTTTTGTGGGTTCTAGAATAAAATACATATCTTTGATATTACAACGATCTGTCGATTACAGAGCATCAACTACGACATATTTGCCTTTTCAGTGCGATCGCTGGTATTGGTCAAGATCGTTTTCAAGATATCAGAAAAATGAGATCATGATACGTTTTAAACCAGCGCGATCGCCAAATATTAATGATATTATAATGATACGACGATCACAGAGCATCAATTACGACATATTTGTTATTTTCAGTGCGATCGCAGAAGATTCATACCGAAAAAACGATCAAATTGATGAAATATTGCGATCGCTAAAGATCACCCATCTTGATCGATACTTTTCTGAAATACATCATTGACTGATCGCTCTAAATACGATTTTAACCAATGCGATCGCTAGATATCTGAAATATTTTCTATTCAATCAGGCAATATGGGTTTTAGACCGAAAATATCACCTTATCAGAGCGATCACTGATGATCTATTATCGATCATGTTTAAATGGCATTTTACATTTTCAGTGCGATAGTTGGGACCCTACAACGAAAAACGATCAAAAATAATTACAATTAATTGATCCGATCTGAATCGATAAAACCAACTTTTGTACCAAACGATCGCTATAAGAAGAAGTACACAAACTGTATCCTTTCTATCTCTATCTCTCTCTCGCTTTTCTATGTCTTTCACTGTAAAGTTACAGAACTTATAAGTAATCTATTTCAATGATCATGGTTTGTGCACAACAATCCAACAGAAACCAACGCACATAGAATATCGGACACAGATCGCACATAGACACTTACAATATTGCCGCGATGAGAACATTTGGTTCCCAGCGATCCTCAGAGACCACGATCGCACAAAAGTGAATTTAAATGCAAATTTTCTTCTTATTTGTCTGCGTACACATTACACACACACCAAACTCTCTATTATAATGTACTCTATGTTTCTTGCTGTGAATGTATGTGTGTGTGTGTGTTTCTTGATCGCTCGCTTATAAGACGTCTGTTGTTTTCGTTGTTATGTTGCTTCTTTTGTGAGAATGTGTGGTACGGCTATTTATGCTTGTGTTTGTTAAATTCACCGCCGCCTACGTCTTATTCTGTCCGTCTAAGATGTGTACGTTTTGTGTGTGTGTGTGTTGTTTTTTTTATTTCGGTTAAATGATGAGTGTGAGTGTGTGAGTGTGCACCGTGTACGGTACATTTTTTTTCCATTTTAACCTCTTATATAGAGCTCTCTGTGGCTTCTCTTCGGCGTAATGGGTTTTGTGTGTGCGAACAACGCTAACATCAGACTGTGTCCAATCCAAAAGATATATTTGTACTCAAAAGTAATAAGTTCATCAAGTTTTTTTTTCGTGTGTTTACCATAAAGGCATTGTTATCAGGCATTTGTTATGGTTACACACTGCTGCGAAGGAAAACGGGGATAATACCCTTAAGATGTCAATCGTTGGTTTGTCGTATAGGCTGCGGATTAGTCGGGAGAGATTTTGTGGATTAGTTTTTGTTGTTTGGGAAGGAGGTATAACGATTATTTTTAATTAGATAGAATTTACAGACTGGCCTTAATTAAATGATGATTCTTTTATATTGAAATTTTTGCCAATTAGATAAATATATTTTATTTTTATTGTAATCAAAATTTGACTCAATTGGTTTTTGTGTTATAATAAAAGTCGGACATAGCTTCTGCGATATTTTGAAGGAGGATTACTGTGGGTGAACATAACACTTTTTGGCGAGTATAGTGTACCACTAATCGTTGTCCAATGTAGCTAATTATGAGATTTACAGCTAAGGAACTGAATTAAAACAATACAGGTTAATTTAGAAGAACATAAAATGAACTTACTTTTAGGACTCAATAGTTGTTGTTCTTTAAGAGTACTATTTAAATTAACCTTTTTAGCGTTTTTAAAATATTTTGGTGTTTTTTATTTTTATTACACTTGTCGCCTTCGCATTGCAGTTGAAAAATCTGAATTTTTGAAAAAAAAAAATATATGAAAAACTGCCAATATTTTCAAATATAAAGGGTTTTTCAATAGGTGCGCTTCAACTTTTTTCCGATAGGTGCGCTGAACGACGCCATGTTTTTCCTTGT